>JAQQSZ010011915.1:0-12134 GCA_028646595.1 Phalanger gymnotis | reverse complement strand
TACAGAGAATCAATAGAGTAGAGGTATAACATGGAGCATAACAGTGCTGCCCAAGTGAGGCCATCTCCAAGTTTAGATTTAGAAATTCAGAATGATATTTCTGATGACTTTTATGATCGACTCTACCATCATTTACTTTGGCCGTAGGGTTGTATAGATTAACAGACACACAGTAGACCTGCTGAAGGCCCATTCTGTGACCAAATGGACTTCTTATCTTGCAAAGAAAGCAAGTAATACACAAGTAATTTAAATGTATAGGCTCTAGAGAGCTGTCCAGAATTTGGGACTATGGATGTACATGTCAAAACAAATCCCAGCTGTTTTGTTAGGGCATTGAAAGTTTAACTCTGGGTGAAATGTAAGAGAATGGTGATTGAACTCGTAGGATGTGATTCCAAAAAGAGACTATAATGAAGTTTAAAAGACTGGCAAAAACATGGTCATGCTATTTGGTTTCTTTGTAAGGTGTAAATCACTACCATTCAAGACTTTGATGTATTAGGATATGTAGTAAGGGAGCTGGCACCCACCATGATGAAATTCTGGATCTATATTAGTATCAAAGTATGGCAAAACTATTGTAAACAGTAGGGGGAGAACACTACCAAGGTTTTTGGAGAAGGGCTTTCATTTTTTTTTTTTGGCAGGATTTCTAAATCAGGAGATGAGGGAAATGACATAGATAAAGGTCGTCTAGATTTTAGCAGAGATTTTGATAAATTATCTCATACTATTCTTGTGGGGAAGATGTAGAAGTACAGACTAAACCAGAAGTCTCAAACACAGTCTGAGTGCAATTGAACCAGATTAAATCACAATTAAGAAATGTTTAACAAAATAAATAAAAATACAATAAGACATAGGTACATTATTTTTAAACTAAGTACATATTCAGCCCACAGGTTTCCATTTGTATGGATTGGTGGCTCTAGTTTCTCTTTTAGTTTAGTACCACTGGACTAGACAATAATACGGTTACAAAGATTCAGAAAAGGTTGGACAACTGTTCCATTTTATTATTTTAGGCAGTGTTGACCAATGTAATTTGTTAGTTAGGATGTATCTACTGGGAATACAGTTTGGAGAAAAGTAGCTAAGGAGGAAAATTCCCTAGACAATGAGAGAAGATAAGAGAGGCCAAGCAACCCTGTTTACCACATCATGTCATTAATACTACTACAAAAATAATTAAGCAAACAACAATAAAATAAAGGGATATTTCTTTGGAGATTTAGTGAATTTCGCATTTGCCACATGATGTTATCACCAAAAAATTCATCCTATCATCTGCCCATATCTTGTTTTATCCATTGGCTGGACCTCTCCTGGAACAGACTGAGCTCAATGGCATCATGACTCATATACAGTTAATGGAGAATAAGCTTCTGTAACTGAAATTCATGAGTGATCTAAACCAAGATTTGAGCACAATTCCCCATTAGTCAAAGGGTGGTGATTTATCTTCAATGGGAACTTGTGCTTTTGAAAATTGATGAGTCGACAGACTGATTTCCATAGGGATGGCTCACAAGTCAAAATGAATCTTGATCACTATAAGCAAAGTGGGTCATAATCTTTTAGTGTTCTTAGAAGAAATTAATTATTGATCATAAACAAGAGTCATAGAATTGAATGCAAACCTAATTAAATGAGAGGCAGGTAAATATTCTTCACATTAATGGCAGTGGACACCATTGTTGACCTTTTCAGATGTAATTCAAATCTATTTTAATAGTATTTTCTCCCCCAAAAAATATCTCCCAACCTCAGAAATGTATAATATTCATTTGGCGGGATTTTTGGTTAGATTTATTTTTTGGAGCTATGATCTAAAACTAGCAATACTCACTTCTTAGCAGCCATTTTTTTTAATGAAAATTCCCACAGGTACATATTTAAAACAAGAATAAAAAAAAACAGAATTATACTTTAGAATGCACTAAACAAATTGAATATTTATGTTATATGTTTAATCATCCACAACTTGCCAGATTCTAGTCCAAGAATACTATTGAATCATTGACTTATTCATTCAATTGACAATTATTTATGAAGTGCTTATTATGTGTTATAACTGTGCTAGATGTCTTAGAGACAAAAACAGTGAAAAATTCCTTCTTTAAAGATGTTTGCATATTACTGAAGAGAATTGGAAGGCAGAATAATGGGGAAGAGGGAAGAATATGAACATATTTTGGTAAGTATAAAATTTTTATGTCAGGCCTATGAATATCACCCCAACTTAGAGTTAAGAACCATGTGTTTAGGCAATGGAGATTGGGAGAGAATGGACTCTTCTAAGAATCAGTCATCTAAGTCTTCAGCATAAAGAGCAGAGACATTCCTAGCTAAGTATAGCCCTCAGACTAAGGCAATTCTTTGAAGTGATATCCTTACATAGGGGCCTGAGACTGTCTGTTAGGTATTTCACTATACTCTGTGCTAAACATTCCCTGTTGACTTGGACTTTAATCTTGGAAACCTAGATTACTCCTGGCCTTTATCTATTCAAGGGCTACTTTACTAATAACTAACAAACTACTCTTGACTTTAGAATTCTTTAGTTTCTGAATTTTAAATATCTTCTATTCATCCATAGAGAAATGTGTCCAAAAAGGCACAGAGGAAACATTAAGCCTAAGTGTAAAGGTTGCCTTTTCCAATTTATGAGGCACATCCTTGCTTTTTAATATGTAGGTATAGCCAGCAAAGGCTGAAAGGGTCTTATACTTACCCATCCAAAATAAATATAGAATAATTTTAATGGGAAATGGAACATTAATGATTAGAGTAGAAGGGAGGAGAAAGGAGGGAGTGAATTAAGCTAGGCCTCATCCAGTATTATGCTGATCTACAGCTTTGGATATTGCAAAGTACTTTACAAATGCTATGTTTTCTTATTTCCATAATAATTCTGGGAAATAGATGCTATTGTTATTTGCATTTTACAGATGAGAAAACTAAAGCAAAATTAGGATGCTTGACTTTTCCTGGATCACACAGCTAGTTAGTGTCTGAGACTGGATTTGAACTCAGCTTTTCCTGACTCCAAGTTTAGGATGTTACCTATTATGGCACCTAGCTGCCTCATCCTTCTAGAGACCATACTTTGCCAAACCCCAACCTTGGATTACTCTTACCTTTGGCTTCACGCATACTCATACGCTGCCTAGAAGAGACAGAAGAAATTAATGCAATAATGCTGAATAGGCCCACTACAAATTTATGCTATTTGTACTCAACTATTATTATGCACTACAGCAAGGCAATCTTTTTAGTCCTCCCAAATTAATTCTCTATACTACTATGCAGAATGTATTTTCCAAAGGCTCTGAATCATATTTTAACAGTTTTGGGCCCATTTGCTGAGAGACCACTTTCTCTTCTCATTCTATCACAGCTCCTTCACATCATCCCTACTTTTCTCTCCTTTACTCCACACTCTTATGAAGAGCTAAAATTTAGCCATAGAAAGGCTAAACCCTCTAAGTCTTCCAATAATCCCATCTCCTCCTGTATTTTTGAGCAAATTGCCACCCCTATCATCTGTTTTCCTTCTAATCGCCAATCATATTCTATTCACTGGTTTCTTCTTTGCTGCCTACTAACACATCAAGTTATTCTTTATTCTTAAAAACCTCTCAGCACAGCCCTATGTCCCTAGTAACCATTGTCCTATATGATTCTTCCCTTTCTCAGCTAAACTCCTCGAAGAGAAAAAAAGTCATCTTCATGTTTCTACTTCTTCTCTTCTCACTCTTTTTAGATCTGACTTCTGGTCTTATCTCTCAGTTCAAACTACTGTTCTCAGTTAACAATAACCTATTAATTGAAAAAAAAATAATCTAATGGATCATTCTCAATTCTTGACCTTTCTTCAGGGTTTGTAACTCTTGGCCACGTTCTATCTAATCTTGTATATTCTTTTTTCTTTGGAATTTGTAATGCTGTTCTCCCTTGGTTTTTCTATTTGTATAATCAATCTTTCATTTGCTAAATATTCAATTATATCATGCCCATTAAATGTGGATGTTCCCTGTGATCTTCTTCTTCTCTCTTTTTTCCTCCTGCCTACACTCTTCCACTTACTTACTTTTACTTACTTACTCTTCCATCAAGTCCATCAGCTGAGTTATCATATTTTTGCAGATAAGTCATAGATCTAAATATCCAACCTTTGTCTCACTCCTAAGCTGAAGTACTAGTTGCCTAATAGACATTTAAAACTCAATAAACCACATCTCAGACTCAACATGTCTAAGGAATGCATCTCTACCTTTCTAGCTCTCCAGGTTTGTAAACTTGGTGTTATCCATGTGCAGTATTAATCTGATCAAAGATCTTCTCTATCCATTCAATAGAGATCAAGTGGGCCTAGGTGGGAAAGACTGACTATATCTTTGTTTGTAAGTAGGCCTAAAGTCCCTACTTCCTAGGTGCTAAGTCTGTGGGCATGAAGCCCTCAGGGCCCTAAGGGGAGTGGCTAAGACCAGAACCAATGGTATATTCCCTGAATTCTAGTCAATCAGATGACAGCTTGGACTGTATAAAAAGAGGTCCCAAAACTGGGAGAAGCAGGACTGGGAGCAAAGGAGCAGAGCAGCAGGATTCAGAAGCAAAGAGCCAGAATCAAGAGAGTACAGAGCAGAGAGTGCTGAACAAGTGAGATTAAGGAACTCAGAGTCAGCAGAGCTGCAGGAGAGATTGCTGAGCAGAGAGATAGGATGCATGAGCCATCTTTTATAGGAAGGCCCTCCCATCAAGGGGAAGCTGTCGTATGGCTTGGTTCCTTGCAATAATATTTTGTTAGAATTTCCTCGTTACCGCAGTGAGGTGGGCTTACCAGTTTTGGAATATCATTGCTATAATATAAAATTGGGGGCATTGGTCCTTGTATCTGATTTTCTGGAGTTTCAATAAATGTTATATTTCCTCTGCCTTCTACCTAGACAATTCCTTATACTTAATGATTCTAAACCATTCAGGCATATTCATGGCCTTCTCTGAGGTCATGAATTTTGACTTACTGCTACACCATGACACTTCACTCTCATTCACTCTCCACCTCTAATTGTCAAATTTTTTCATTTCCTTCTGTTCAATAACTATTAGATACATGCCCAGCTCCACTTCTCAGCCACATTGTTGCAATAGCATCCTATTTAGCTTCTCTCCCTTACGCCTCTCCTTATTCTAAACCATCTTTCAATAACCTCCAAAGTGATTTTCCTAAAGTTTAGGTCTGATCATTACATGCTCCCTTTGCAATTCAATGAACTCCAGATGTTTGCTATGAACATGGTTTTCGCATATATACTCCTCTGACATTTAAATCCCTTCACAATCTGTCATCTTCCTGTATTTCTAGTCTCCATGTATATCTTTCTTCTCTCACTCTATGATCTAGCTGCACTGTGCTATTTGCTGTTCCACATGTACGATACTTCTCTTCTCATCTCCATGTCTTTGCACTCTGTGCTCTCATGCACTGCCTCCTGTGCTTCTTGGAATCTCTGGTTTCTTTTAAAACTTAGCTCTAAAACTGCTGTACACATAAAGTGTTTTCTTGATTCTCTTAGCTGCCTCCAAATCTACCTTGCATATGTCTGTCAGCCCTGTTTCTTGACCTTCCTTGAGTCCTTTCCCTAACTCTCATCTCACTCTCACTGGAACTTGTTAAGTTGGGTATATGTAGGGTGGTAGATTACTAATCACACCAAGATCCTAGGTATAGCCATGAACCTTTTTTTATGAGGTGCTACAAGACTGGAGGGGAATAAATGTGTGGCTGTTGTTGCTGTTGATTTTGTTTTTGTTTTTATCTTTAGTTTCTTTTTCCCCCTCAGGCAATTAGGGTTATAGGACTGGCCCAGGGTCATCAGCTAGTAAATGTCAAGTGTATGAGGCTGGGTTTTAACTCAAGTCTTCTTGACTCTAGAGTAGGTGCTCTGTCTACTGCACCACCTGACTGCCTCTAGCCATGAGACTTTGTTGTTTCTAATGCTCCTGAGACTTCCCACTACCAACCAGTGTGCTTCCCATTACCAAGCAAACACTTTAAGTATTTTAGCTTAACATATGATATATTGAAAAGCTAGAGCAAAATTGGTTTAAAACCATCCTCCCAAGAAACTGGGGTACACTCTCCTCTTGCACACATAATGTCCCTGGGAAGAATGGGTCCAAACTTAAAGAACAAGGGTAGTGAGACACAAATGCAGAGAACATTTGTAGGAAAGAATTAATTCACTAACCCTGTGGCACAAGAAGTCTTTTTTCCTTTCTTGAAATCCTTCTGAAGTTCTTCATAGACATAGCTTTCTGTTGATCTCCTAGTGTCAGTATGTCCCTTTCTAGAATCTGTATCCTGCCATTCTCTCTTTGATAGTCATATCCTATGAGGTAGCCATTAGCCTAAGTCTTTCCACAATCATCTCCAAGTATTTTCTTTATCACTGGCTAATATTATCTTTGATGGACTCTGCTACTCAATCAGGTTTTCAGTGGGACCTCAATGGCTCTGATGGATCTCTACTCTTTGAACAATTTTATTACCATATACCCATTAACCTGAGACCAGGATATACAAGTGTCAAGTAGACAAGTGGTCTATAAGTAGACAAATGCATGCTGATGCCATTCCCCCAACTTACAGTTTACAACGATTAGTGCCTCCCTAACTTGTTGTTCAATCATTTTTCAGTCATGTCTGATTCTTTGTGATGCCATTTAGGGTTTTCTTGGCAAAGATACTGAAGTCTTCGCCATTTCTTTCTCCCGGCTCATTTTTCAGATGAGGAAACTGAGGCAAATAGGGTTAAATGACTTGTCCAGATTAGCAGAAATGGAAGTAAAATACCTAAACAACCTCATTTCAGAAAAAAAGAAATTGAACTAGCCATCAATGAACTCTTTAGGCAAAATATCTCCAGGACCAGATAGATTTATGAGTTAATCTTATTAAGGACCAATCGCATATTTTATGGACTATTTGAGAGTCCTAGCAAATTCTTTTTATGACACAAATATGGTAGTAACACCTAAACCAGGAAGAGTCGAAACAGAGAAAGAAAATTATAGACCCATTTGCCTAAAATGAAAAAAATTTTAAATAAAATATTAGCAAAAATATTACAGCAAATTTTCAAGAGAATAATATATTATTATCAGGTAGGATTTATTCTAAGAATGAAAGGCTGGTTCAATGTTATGAAAACTATCAGCATAATTGATCATATAAACAACAAAACTAGTAGAAACCAGATAATTATCTCAATAGATGTAGAAAAAGCTTTTGACAAAATACAACACCCATTCCTATTAAAACATCAGCAAATATAGTAATAAAAGAAATTTTCTTTAAAATGATAAGTATCATCTACCTAAAAGCATCAGCAAACTTTATATGTAATGTGTATAAGATAGATACATTTCCAATAAGATTGGTGGTAAAACAAGGATGTCCATTATCACCCCTATTATTCAATTTGGTACTAGAAATGTTACCTTTAGCAATAAGGGAAAAAAAGATATTGAAGAAATTAGAATAGGCGAAGAAGAAACTAAGTTATCACTCTTTCCAGATGATATGATTTACTTAGATAATCTTGAAGAATCAAGTAAAAATCTACTTGAAATAAGAATAGCAAAGTTGCAGGATATAAAATAAACCCACATAAATCATCTGCATTTTTATATATTACTAATAAAACCCAACAGAAAGCGATAAATTCCATTTAAAGTTATTGTAAACACTATAAGATATTTCAGAGTCTACTTGGCTACTTATATGAACACAACTACAAAATACTCTTCACACAAATAAACTTAGATCTAAATAAATGAAAAAAAAAACAGTTTTTCGTGTTTAGGTAGAGCCACTATTATAAAAATGACAATTTCACTAAAATTAATTAACTTATTTAGTGCCATACCAATCAAACTACCAAACTACCAAAAATTATTTTATAGAGCTGGGCAAAGTAATAACAAAATTCATCTGGAAATAGAAAAAGCCCAGCATATCAAGTGAATTAATGAAAAGAAATGCTAGAGAAGGTGACTTCACCATGGCCGATATAAAATTGTATTATAAAGCAGCAATCATTAAAATTACTTGGTACTGGCTAAGGAATGGAGTGGTGGATCAGTGGAATAAGTTAAGTACACAAAGTACAGTAATCAATGACTAGAGCAATCTACTCTTTAATAAACCTAAAGAATTCAGTTGAGAATTCACTGTTTCACAAAAACTTCTGGGAAAACTTTATAATAATATGGCAAAAAATGAGCATAGGCCAATGTCTTACACTGTATACCAAAATAAAGTCAAAATGGGTTCTCAATTTAGATATAAAGGCTCATACCATAAGTAATTTGGGAGAGCAAGGAATATACCTGTCATATTTATGGAGAAGGGAAGAATTTATGATCAAAGAGGAGATAGAGACCATTATGAAATGCAAAGTGAATAATTTTGATTATGTTATATTCAAAAAATGTGCAAACAAAATCTACGCCATAAAGATTAGGAGGGAAGTGGAAAATTGGGAAAGAATTTTTACAACCATTGTCTCTGATAAAGTCCTCATCTCTAAAATATACAGGGAACTGAGTCAAATTTAGAGGATAGGCAGTTTTCAGAGGAAGAAATTAAAGATACCTATAGTAATATGAACAAAATGCTCTATACCCCTATTGATTAGAGAAATGAAAATTAAAACAATTCTTAGGTACCACATCTCTCCTGTCAGATTGGCCAACATGACAAAACAGGAAAATCATAAGTGCTGTACAGAATGTGGGAAAATTGGAACACTGTTATATTGTTGGCTGAGTTTTGAAGTGATCCAGTCATGCTGAAGGGCAATTTGGAACTATGCCTAAAGAGCTATAAAAATGTGCATACCCTTTGACCCAGCAATACCACTTCTAGGGCTATATCTCAAAGAGATCATACAAGTGGTAAATGGACCCATTTGACAAAAAAATAATAATAATAAATAAAGCAGCTCTTTTTGTAGTGTCAATGAATTTGAAACCAAAGTGATATCCATCAGTTGGGGAATGGCTAAACAAATTGAGGTATATGAATGTAATGAAATATTACCATGCCATAAGAAATGAGGTATATGAATGTAATGAAATATTACCATGCCTTAAGAAATGGGGAGACTTCATAATAACCTGGAAAGGCTTACTTGATCTGATGGTGAGTGAGGGGAACAAAACCAGGAGAATATTATACACAATTAAAGACACATGGTATCTGTGATGACTGACTTTGATAGACTTGGCTCTTCTCAGCAATACAAGGTTCAAAGACAGTGCTCTCTCTCTCTCTCTCTCTCTCTCTCTCTCTCTCTCTCTCTCTCTCTCTCTGTATCTATCTATCTTTTTTCTTCTCTTTTGGTTTTGTTTCTTCTTTCTCTTGGTTCATTCTATTGGTCGTAATTCTTCTTTACAACATGACTATTGTACAAATAAATTTAATATGAAGGTGTATGTAGAACTTATATCATATTACTTGCTGTCTTTTTGGGTGAGGGGAGGAGAGGGAGGAAGAGAAAATTTGGAACTCAAAAACTTGTGAAATTGAGTATTGTAAATTAAAAATAAAAATAAATTTGAAAAAATAAAATGTGGTCCAAAAGAAAGTAAAAACCAGGTACAATCAAAAGGACTGAAAGAGATTGGGGTCATATGGTAGAGTGTTGTGGACCAGGAAAATAGAGGAAGTGGAGTTTGTGTTCATCTCATTACTTTCATACACTCAACTGGGGCCATTATGAGCTAAGAAGCTATGCAAGCAGATATGGGGAAGTTTAAGATGTTGTTTTTTTTTTTTCCCCCAAGAAGATTGATCTGGAACCCAGCTATGGGCCCTTGATATAAAGATATCTTTATATCAGTGATCCACTGATATCCTGGGTAGTTCTTTGATGACTAATTTTATCTCCTTATGGAAGTTTTAACTGTTTTTTTACCTTACTTATGTTTTGTGGATAACAACTTAGGTCTTTCTTTTCATTCCTTGCACAAGATAGGAATCCACAATTAAGACAACCAGCAATGAGGATGGGATTTGTATAAATGTACTGTCTTTGAATAAACTGGATAAGATAAAGGGGAGGGTGGTGCCTGGCTATCCTTTTACAATCTATGCCAAGCACTGGACAATGATCTTAGGTTATCAAGGAGCAGTTCATACAGTGCTGATAGAAGCAGAGTAATGTAGAAAACAACGACACCTTGTCCTGCTGGTGGGAACTCTACTAGAAGTGATTAGTACCAGCAACCACAGGATAATGGAAAGTTATTTTAACTTCTCATTTTTCTAATTCCAAACCCTCTGACTGAACTAATTATATAAGATTAGAGACTTTTGTGTCTAATATTTGAAATTATGTCATTTTTTTAATTTCAGAATTCAATGATAAAGCTTCAGAAAAATCATTCATTTTAGCTGGCTAATTATTGTCTCATCTGGGTAGAGGAATAGAAACCCTAAAACAAGGATTTGAGATAGATCTCTACAAACTGCACTCTTTTTTAAATTTATTTTTAGTTTTCCTCATTCATTTCCATGAGATCTTCAGTTACAAATTTCCTCCCCATCTCTACCCTCTCCCCCACCCCAAGATATCATATATTCTGATTTCTCCTTGCCCCAGTGTGCCCTCCCTTCTATTACCCCACTCCCCCAAATCTCTATTCCCCTTGCTTTCTTTTTGTTGGAGAGGGAAAGGCAAGGCAATTGGGGTTAGGTTACTTGCTCAAGGACACTAGTAAGTGTGTCAAGTGCCTGATATGGGATGATTCTAGAACCAGTGCTCTATTCACTGCACCATCTAGTTGCCTCTTTCCCATTACTTTGTTGTAGGGCAAGCTAGTTTCCTATACCTCATTGCCTGTATATCTTATTTCCCAGTTGCTTGTAAAATTTTTTTTAACATTTGTTTTTAGAATTTTAAGTTCCAAATTCTCTCCCTTCTTCCCTCCTCACCCTCCCTCCTTGAGAAGGCAAGCAATTCAATATGGCTAATAAATATATCATTATGCAAAACATTTCCATAATAGTCATTTTGTGAAACAATATTTCCTTCCATCCTATCCCGTCCCCCTTTATTTGATTTTCTCCTTTGACCTTGTCTCTTTTCAAAAGTGTCTTCTTTTGACTACCTTCTCCTCCCAATCTGTGCTCTCTTCTATCATCACCCGGTATTTATCCCCTTCCCATCTACTTTCCTCTAGGGTCAGATACCCAATTGAATGTGTATATTATTCCCTCCTTAACCCAAATCTGATGAGAGCAAGATTCACTCATTTGCTTTCACCTACTCCCTCTTCCCGTCCATTATAACAGCTTTTTCTTATCACTCTCACGTGAGATAACTTACTTCATTCTATCTCTTCCTTTCTCCTCCCAATATATCCCCCTCTCACCCCTTAATTTAATTTTTTGATATAATCCCTTCATATTCAACTCACTCTGTGTCCTCTGTATATATTATATATATATATATTATATATATGTGTGTGTGTGTGTGTGTGTGTGTGTGTGTGTGTGTGTGTGTGTGTACATATGTGTGTGTGTGTATTCCTTTCAACTACTCTAATACTAAGGAAGGTCTCATGAGTTACAAATATCATCTTTCCATGTAGGAATACAAACAAAACAATTCAACTTTAGTGAATCCCTTGTGATTTCTCTTTCCTTTCCATGCTTCTCTTGATTCTTGTGTTTGAAATTCAAATTTTCTATTAAACTCTGTTTTTTTTTCCATCAAGAATGCTTGAAAATCCTCTTTTTCATTGAAAATCCATATTTTGCCTTGAAGTATTATACTCAGTTTTGCCAGGCAAGTGATTCTTGCTTTTAATCCCAGCTCTTTTGACCTCTAGAATATCGTATTCCAAAACCTTTCATCCCTTAAAATAGAAGCTGCTAGATCTTGTGCTATTCTGATTGTGTTTCTACAATACTCAAATTGTTTCTTTCTGGCTGCTTGCAAGATTTTCTCCTTGACCTGGTGTGTTGTTAAGCAAAATTGTCTCATTAGCATGGCTTTTGTTTCTTTTGAGTCGAAGTACTTTCAGCTGTTAAGTGCTAATCCCCAGGCCCAGGGCCC
>JAQQSZ010011914.1:0-12134 GCA_028646595.1 Phalanger gymnotis | reverse complement strand
GCATAGAGATTTATCTTGCCCTACAAGAAAGGAAGGGAAAGGGGGATGGGAGGGGAATGGGGTGACAGCGGGGAGGGCAGACTGCGGAACAGGGCAACCAGAGTGTACGCCATCTTGGAGTGGGGCGGGGTGGAAATGGGGAGAAAATTTGTAATTCAAATGCCTGTGAAAATCAATGCTGAAAACTAAACATATTAAAAATAAATTTAAAAAAAAGAAAAAAAAAGAAATCACAGGTCCATACCAAAACAACAACAACAACAAAAAAGAATATCTAGTAAAACTTCAGCTTTATATGTCACTTTAAAGTTGCAAAAGACCCTCCTCACAATAATCCTAGGAGGCAGGTAATACAAATATTATTATCTATATTTTAAAGATGAAGAAACTCAATAAAGAGACTCAAAGAGGTCACATGATTTACCCAAGGTCATAAAGCTAGTAAGAGTCAGAGATGAGATTTGAACCCAGGTCTTCTACTCCCAGACCAGCATGCCTTTTTTTCCCCACACAAAGCCACCATGCCTAATGTTCATATTTAACGTATTCCATTGGTCTGAATGTGTTTAGGAGTGGGGATAGATGCACTGTGGTACTTTTGCTAGGTCCCAAACCATCTTCCTTATTGGTACAAACATTAACTGCTCCTCCCTCCCCAATATAGTGTGTGTGTATATACATATGTGTGTGTGTGTATGTGTATACATGTATACATATATATCACTAAACTGAGATCACTTTGAATGGAAAATGGACATATATGTTCCTCTAAAAGGAAAAATCTACATATGCACACACATATGTGTATATATGTTTTTGTATGTGTGCATGCATGTGTGTGAATATATAGGGCTTTCAAAAAGTCTTAGTATAGCTTTAAGCTTTTAATAATTTAAAACTGAGGTAATACTTCAAGGATACTATGTTTTTATATGTATGTATAAATATGTTTGTATGTGTGGCATATAGAAACATACGTCTTATATATATTTATGTAACATGTAGAGACACAGATATAATATTAATGCTTCAATGGGTAAATATTTCATGCAAGGGACAGATAGCAGACCCTTCATGCCTTTCATCTTCCCTATTCCTATTGCGTTTTAGAGACCAGGAACCCAGAGCTTTAACAGTCTCTCCTCTGCTGAGGAAGAAGTCAGCATGGATAGTTATTCGTCCAGCTCATCCCACTCCCTCTGTCTCTTATTCCACGCCTGGGGCAGCCCCTCATTCAGTCACGAAGATTTAGAGCCCTACCACTATTCCATAGCATTGGGGTTCAGGAGACATTGTTCCCAAGCATTCATCCCTGTGCTGAGAGCAGCAGCCCTGGGCTCATCATTAGCAAGAAGCAAAGCTTAAGCCGAAAGACAATGTGGAAACTCTGGGAAGGGGGATTCCTACAGTCCTGGGATTCCCATCTACTGTATGACCCATATCTAGTTGGTCCTTCCCAGCCTCAGGAATGTGCTTGAGGATTAGGCAATGGACTCCGCAGTGAGGCCACCATCTCTAAGGGGGGCTGGAGAGGGGGAGCAAGTAATGCCTAAAAGGGGGAGGGATTTATCTTTCTTGCCTCGTAGCACCAGCCCCAGGAATACCCTTCAGCCTGCGTTGTCCAGCAGCAAAGTCTTATGATGCTCTTGGAGATATGAAGGAGGCTTAAACTGCATGGATAGTGCCTAAGACTGTGATTATACGCTGAAATTAGGTTTTATACGGACCGATTTGGGGGGCGGGGCAGAGGGTAGAGTTCATGTCTGTATGTGGTGAGGAATAGGAGAGGAGAGGACAGTCTCTGTTTCCACCAATGCAGTGGATCGGTGGAATGCTGCAGGTTTTCCACTTTCTTCATACCACTGGAGCCTCGCAACAACTCTATGAGATAATCAGTTTTCTCATTTTACAGAAAATGAAACCAAGACCCAGAGAGAAGTGACTTGCTTTAGGATCCAGAATAAATAATTTAGCTGGTACTAGAACACAGGTCTCCAGACCCCCAGTTCAGTGATGCTTCCATTACCCACATCACTATCTCAAGACCAGTTGGCTATGAGGAGGAACACGGCCTAGTGGCTAGGATTGCCGGCCCTGAAGACAGGAAGACCTGGGTTCACATCATCCCTAGACTTTTCAGCTGTGTGACTATAGGCAAGTCGCTTGACCCCCTCTGAGCCTCAGTTTCTTCATCTTTAAGAAGCAGATAACAGAAGGTACAGCACCTCATGGGGCTGTTGTAAGGCCCAAATGAGATAATCGCTGTGGAACGCTTTGCCATCCTTAATGTGCTTCATAAATGTAAGCTTTTATTATCTTACATTGTTCCAAAATCAAGGAAATTCTCTTCACCCATTATGAGAGAAGTATTCCACCATGAGGCCCATCGGACTTCAGGAGGATTCAGAATCTTGAACACAGTCCACTTGCCTTCCTGACCCAGGGACAAAACCACTTATCCTTTGGATGCCACAGTGCCTCCCAGCCCACCCCATCCTTCTCAGATCTCATTGTAGCCCGACAAGAAACACCTGTAGGCTGTTTCTCCTGGCCCAGCTGTTTGACTCCCAATGATCTGGTAAGTCTTGTCTACCAACAGCAGTCACATCTCCAAAGAAGGTAAATGAGAATGGTGCTGAATAAAATTCCACTGTCAATCCCTCTCTCTACCCCCTCCCCACGGTTTTGGTCTAATGAGCTTCTGCTGGCCTACCATACCTTGCAGCTGAGTCCTGAGGCCATGTTATTGAATCTGACCACAACCACAAGTGGCCTTCATCTTCTCTAATTATTAAAAAAAAATCATGACTTGGCTACACTGGACTGTCAGCAGTCTTCAATGCATCATGCATCTCCCAAAAATATTCTTTGCTCCTAATAGGGGGCATGAATATTTAAAAACATTTTTAAACCAACAAAACCACATCAAATTTCTGCTCTTGCTTTGAATTCTCTCTGCAGACAATGCCTTTTTCTGTGTCACTGAATCGTGCCACATTCCCTTGATATCCTGAACTGGGATTAAGGAGGAGCATTGAGAATTTAGCCTCACTGACCAAGTAACACATATGGTGTTTGGCCTAATAGCTGGTGAGGGCCAGGATAGCATGGGCTGGACAAGAACAAACACTTGTCTCTAGACTGCCTGAAGTATTTAGGCTGAGAGCTGCTTGCTACCCAAGCTCACTTCACACAGCTATCAAAGGAACTGTTGGAAGGCAGGCCACTGGTGGGAAGATATGAGGAAAAGGCAATCACCCATAAACAGGATGATTAAACAAGACAAGGAAACCGCTAAGCTGGAGCCCTAGTGGAGAAAGCATTCGTTATATCAGGTTTACAAAGTATAATACGGATATTCTCCCCCAACGATTACGGAGAATAATCTACATTTTAGGGCAGGTAGGTGGCTCAGTGGATAGAGTGCCTAGAGTCAGGAAGGTCTAGGTTCAAATCCAGCTGCAGACACTCACTAGCTGTGTGACACTGGGCAAATCACTTAGCCCTGTTGGTCTCAGTTTCCTCATCTGTAAAACAAGCTGGAGAAAGAAATGGCAAATCATTCTAGTAGATTTTCCAAGAAAAGCCTCAAAAAGGGTCATGAGGAGTCGTACAGGACTGAAAAATGACTAAACATCAAATCTCCATTTCACCCCCGTTTACTATTTTTGTGGCAGTCTTCTGCTTCCTTTCTCCCTTCCCCCACCCATCCCAGTCCTGCAAAACCACTAACCTCAAACCAAAGTCTACCTTTTACCAACAATAAAACATCCCATCAATAACTTCTTCAAACTCAACAATAAGCCTATCTAAGTCTACCCCTCCTGCCTCCCTGCCCAGAAAGGATGCTGCCTTTATGCCTGTAACCAATCAGCCTCACACCACCAACTCTCAGTTCTAAAGTTTGAAGCAATTACCAGTGGCTAAGCAGCCTTGCTTCAGTCTTGCCTGTTCAAAACCAGGATCAAAGGACATGGCAACTTCTCTCCCAGTAATTTCTCCATCCTCTGGAGCATCTCCTCTTCCTTGGAGATTGAGGTTTAAGTAGAAAAGTGGACATTTCCACTGAGGGACAGGAGTCATCCAAACAGGTAAGCACTGAGATATACAGTGGTCAAATGAAACTCAAGTCGCTCTCCCTACCTTTGTTGAGGGTCCCAGTGACAAGCCTAAAGATAGTCTGGGCAAATTTCACGATCCCAAGCTTGCATCTCTTGGAGCAGCCACTCATGGTGTGAAGGAAGGGGTAGGCTCTTCTCTGTAGCTGAAGGCTAGGAGCACTTCCTCCCAAGAGCACACAGCCACACTGAGTTGTTCAGTGACTTGGATTCCTCTTTGGTGCAGTGCAAAATCTCCCACCTCCAAAGAGGGATAACCCTGTGGATTTGGGCTCAGGAGTAGCACGAGCAACCTCTGCAATGAGGCTTGCCTTCTGGAAGTCAAACAGACAAGGCTGCAAAGCAGGGTTTGTGTGCCTTTCCACTGTCCCCTGTCCCTCTGGAGTCCACTAAGATGCACATCACCCGGGGTCCTTGGGCTCTCGGTGCCCCAGGCAGAACTTCCCAGGCTCAAGGTGCTCAGAGCAAAACTGAGAGTAGAGAATAACAGAGCAGAGCTGAAATGAGGGAGGAGTCGGCAGCTTTCCCAGTCTTTGCTGACTGTCTTACATGGCATTGGTAATGCAGCAATTAATACTAGAGTCAGAAGGGAGGTGACTGCCGCACGAAAAACACAAGGAACAACAACCTCTCGCTCATGTTTTCTCCTTCTCGGTTAATCTAATTGATTTATTGACTTGGCTCTTATCAAAACCAGGCAAATCTCCCCACAGAGTCAACGCTGGCTTCTGCTCTGAGTGGAAAGTTTACTGACAGACTCTGGAGTGACCTGGATTGCATCACAGGAGAGACTGGCTGAATAGGGAGCCCCCCTAGGGTTGGGGAAAATCTGGAAGTGGGAACGTGTGCACAGCTGGGCACAGCTGGGCACGGCTGGCTCAACCTGCCTACTCCCGCAGCTCAAGGACATGTCAGCTTGCCTGCCTTTCCCGGGACCAAGCAGATCCAGTATTAATGTTTGAGCTCCCTCTCGGCTCTACTGCATCGTGAGCTTTAGAAGAGAATTCCTCACCTTTTTTTGTTCTTCCCAGAAGTAAGCTGTGCCATAAGTGACAACCAGTCACTGGCAATGCAAGATTAGGGAAGAGGTTGAGGGCAAGGAATGTAATGGGATTAGGAGAGGGTTGTTACATACATATAAACTACTGATTTTTGAAAGAATACCATGAAATACAATACACTAAGCATGAAAAAGTACATACATTTCTTTTGACAAGGGGAAGGTTTACCAGTCCTATAATTTCGTCAGTGTAGGAGCCTCTTGGTGTGGAAACTCTTTCCACCAATTCAGATCAGTAATTCCCCTTTAACTGATCGTCTTAGAATATATGAAACATACGACATTGAGCACAATTTGTCCTCCACTTAATGAGAATACTTGCAGGTCTTTCTATCCCCCCAGGTCTCCATCGTGAGCATCAGTCACCGTAGCATTGGACTATAGATATTCAGAGTGTAGGAAATAAGAAATGACACATCTTGGAAGCTGCTTTAAGAAAAAAAGAAATCAATCCTCCACAGCAGTTTGTTTGTATGTCATTGATTCTTTGGTGTTTAAATGCAGTATCAAAAGGGCCATTTAATCTCCTTGGTCCAGAGTTGGATGAGGACTATTCCTGAGGGAAAGTATAGCCTCAGGCTTGGAGCAAGGAGATGTCTACTTGTAGGACCAGCCCTGATCCCATGACCTTGGGCAAGCCACTCCCTGGGTCAGAGTTTCCGCATTTGTAAACGAGGGAAGTTGGACCAGATGATCTCTGAGGTCCTGAGATCCTTGATCCAATTTTCCATGATTGTTATTGATATGAAAGCTAGTTAAAGGGGAAAAAATCATAGATTTAGGGCTAGAAGGGAAGTTAAAAGGCATTAAGTCCAACCTCATCATTTTACAGATGAGTAAACTGAGGCAGAGCAGTTAAGATTTGCCCCAGGTCTCAACGGTAAGTAAATGTCAGAGGCAGGATTTGATCTCTGGCTTTCTTGACTCTGAGTCCAGCTCAGTGCTCATCGCAGTCCTGACAAAAAGAGGGTAACAGATTTGAATCAGTGACCTTTATCTCTACATTCTGGTTTGTTAGACTCAAGTCTGGCTCATGAAAAGTGCTCAAGCCGTGAGATGGAAAAAGGCCATGCATCCTGAAAGCCCTTAGTTTGCCTTGTATTAGGGAAGCAGGGTTGGCTACAGAATTGGGCAGAGAAGGCAGCTGTTTACATGGTGTGCTTTGCAGGGAGCTGAATGTCTTCCCACCCCCAGCCAAAAATATCTCTTTTTGCCTGTCTGCCACGGAACCTAGAGTTACTATGTTATTTACTCCTTTGAATTAGAGCATTGAAGGCCCTAGTTAAAATGCAGGTGTTATCTAAGAAGAGGAACACACGAAGCTATTTCTGACCCCTAACACCTTTAACAGGAGATAATGGTCTATAAGGTTAGCCCATTACCCAGCAGAGATGGGACACAGGCCAGAGTAAGTTGTGAAAGGAAGAGGGAAAGGTCCGGGACTTTGGGCATTTCCCAAAAGGTCAGACTCAGATGAAAGGGAGGTGGCTGGTCTTTAGACAGCCGCGAGAGCGTAACATAAGAGAGGCCGTGGAAGAGTAGACAGAGCTCTGGAGTCCTCAGACCTGGGTTCAGATCCCACTTTTGACATGTGCTGTGTGACCTTGGGCAAATTGCTTAACCTCCCCTAGTCTCAGTTTCTTCAAATGAAAAAGGGGGAGGTTGGATTAGATGTCCTCTGGGTCCCTTCCAGCCCTAAGTCTATGATCCTACTACCTGAGAGGAAGGGAAGATGGCAGGAAAAGGGAAGAATGACTACAGGGAAGGGGACAGAGAGATGTTGAAAATATATTTTGCCTCCTTCACAATTTTGAAAGATAGTTATGCAGAGAGGAATTGTCTCCTGGTCTAGAGAAATCATTTTTCAAGACAGCAGTAAGGATCTGTGTGGGGAGAAGAGAATGGTTTAGCAACCTCAAGAATTTAACAATTCATTTAACAAGTGTTTATTAAGTTTCAAGTATGTGTCAAGCACTGCTAGACACTGGGAATATAAAAGAAAAAAATGAAAGAGCTTCTGGCCTCAGGGAGCTAATATCCTACATTAGGGAAGCATCATATATGCAGATAATTAAATATAAAATAAATGCAAAGTAAATCTAGAGATTTTGAAGGGGGCACTAGACATTGGTGAGATCAAGACAGCCCTTCTGTAAGAGGGAATAATTGATCTGAGCCTTGAAGAAAGCTAGAGGTTCTACGAGGCAGAGGTAAAGAAGGATTATATTTAAGCATAGGTGACAGCCTGTGCAAAGTGACATAGGAAGGGTATAGGGTATCATGCAAGGGGGAGGGGTCAGAATGTAGGCTGTTTGGCTCAAACATGGCATGAGAGGAAAGGATTAATATTCATAAGATAGGAAAGGTTGCCTATATAGTCAGATTATGAAGGGATATAAATAATAGGCAGAAAGAATATCTTTATTTTATTCTTGAGAAACTAGGGAGCCACTCGAGTTTCTTGAATAGGAAGTGACATGGTCAGATTTGTGTTTTAGGAATATTATTTTAGTTTGAAGGAGGAGGAAAAAAGAGAGACTTGAGGCAGGCTGACTGGTATCCTAATATCCCAGAATTTCCCTTTCTTCCCCAATAGAGAATGTTCATAAATTTAACAAGCTGCTTTAGCTGCATCTTTGGGGAGGTGGATTGGCAGACCGAGGATAGTACTGAAAACTGGGAAGCCAATGTCAAAGAAAGCTGACTTTAGAGAGATTCACCAGCCAGCAACTCCATCTTTGTCCTCGGAACCAGAGCAGGAATCCTTGAAGACCACTCACTTTTGTAAGATTGTCAGCACCATCTGGTGCTGGACAGCAGAAGACATCCCTGGAGGAGTCTGGGGATCTGGCTGGAGTAGAGGTGTGAATAATGATGACACTTGATCTGAATGAAATATCTTGGAGTCTTTTGGAGATTATGAATATGTTTCCCCTACCCTTACCTACAAATGCAAGCCTGACCTAAAAACTTGTGCTGTTTTATAGGACTTTCTGGGACTTTCCAAAGCTGTCAGTACCAATGAAGACCCAACTCATATCTTAACAGGGATGAATGGATGAATTGACAAAAAGCATTTTTCAAGCACTGTGAAGACAATGAGGATTCGAATATAAAAGAAAAGATAATCCCTACCTTCAAGGAATTAATATGCTAATAGGAATAAACAATCCATATAGTGGAGAAGTGGCCAGGGAGATCTTTTGGCTTGAAAAGATTGTTATTGGGGACATATCAGAGTAGACTGATGAGCAATGACAGAGTCAATTCAATTGGTTCCAGAGTTAGGAGGTGGGAGGTGGGAGGGGGAGGTGGGTAGGGAGAGCAAACATGGTACAATTGGAGAGACAGAAGCAGAAGAAAGTAAAGCTTGGTTGGAACTGAGCCTGAATGTAATGGGGGACCAGGACAACTACCAGCTAGTACAGCAGGGCTGAAAGTTGGCTTTGGAATCAAGAAGACCTGAGTTTGAATCCTACCTCTAATACACATTAGCTTCACCAACATGGTAAGTCACTTAATATCACCCCTCTCTATTGGGCATCAAGGTTCCATCAGAATAAATGCTATAGGATGTCCTTCTCCCAAAACTTCCACCCAATGTTCCTAACCCTTTCCCCACTTCTGGCTGAAAAATACCAGCCATCCCTATCCCTACAAGAGGAAACTCAGAGTTCCTCTTTATCCTGAAATTTCTCCCTAATTCCCTTGTCCCCATGGTGGTCAGCAAGACCATGCTATTCACATCGCCCTCAACACTTGCCATTGGATAGACACGGCTAAACCTCTTGGATGATTGTGGAGTCACAATTTTTGGTAAAACGGAGGACCTCAGAGAGTTGCTGTCTGTCCTGCCACTGCCCCCTCCAGACCCTCAGACATTCCCCTATGACCTGCTGAGGCACCCTAAGGGCCCTTGATGCCTGCCATTCACCCTGTTGTTGTGCCTTTAGGACTACAATCCTTTCTATTCATGCTGCTGCTGAATCTCCTGTGCCATCTCCCTCCAAGATTTTTAGGGCCTTCTTTATACTTTATTTAATAAGAGGTAGCATGACCTGTTGGATAGAGAAGTCAGGAAGACCAGAATTTGAGTTCTGCTTCTGACACATGTGGGCCATGTGACCTATGACAAATTACTTAACCTTTCTGTTCTCTAGGCAACTATCTAAGCCCATAAGTTACAGAGAAAGTGCCAATGTCCATTGTTAGAAGAGTTTTCTCATCCAGAAGTTCCATATACTAATGAAATCATAAGGCCTCTCCCTTTTCCTTTTCTTTGTATTTACTTACTTACAAGAGGAAACGTAAGTGGAAAATCCTTAGGGGCAGGGACTACTTTATTTTCATTTTCATATGCCTAGCACCTGGCACATAGCAGGCACTTATAAAATGTGTATTGATTTATTGGGGTAGCTAGGTGGTACAGTGGATAGGGTGCCAGGCCTATAGTCAAGAAGACTCATCTAGCCTTAGACGCTGACTAGCCGTGTGACCCTGGGCAAATCACTTAGCCATGTTTGCCTCAGTTTCCTCATCTGTAAAATGAGCTGGAGAAAGAAATGGCAAACCACTCCAGTATCCTTGCCAAGAAAACCTGAAATGGGGGTCACAAAGAGTCTGACATGACTGGAACAACTTAATGACAAGAACGACAAAAATTGAGTTATTAATCGATTACATTCCTGGTCAGGAAATGTGACTCACCATGCAAGATATAAGTAGAAGACAATTGTTAAACCGTACATTATTTACTGTCAGTGAAATGGGAATCCAGAGAAGGGAGAAATCAGTGTGAACTGGAGCAATGTGAACATGAAGGCTCCATGCAAGAGAGATAATTTGATCTGGTCTTTGAAGGCTAAGTAAGACTTAGATATACAGAAGGCACCTAATGAATGCTTAATGATCATTTAAAATCATTTAGGAAAGATCTAGGCTGCAAACACTAGCTCCATTAACAATAGGGAACATCGTCTTTTCCTTTACCAAACTCAAAGCCTCTGCATCCCTTGCATCCTATAAAGACTTCAGGGATTAACTCTTCATGTGCTGGAGAG
This sequence comes from Phalanger gymnotis, assembly GCA_028646595.1. Lineage (NCBI taxonomy): Eukaryota > Metazoa > Chordata > Mammalia > Diprotodontia > Phalangeridae > Phalanger > Phalanger gymnotis. Next base: position 1,896 of record JAQQSZ010011914.1, on the reverse strand, counting down.
GAGGTTCTTGCCCTCTGAGTAGGTTAGTGGTGAAAGAGATGTTGGAGATTATCCTAACCTGGGGTGTATGGACCTCCAAGGATCCGTGGATAGATTTCCCATTCAAGTTCAAAGATCCCCTGAATCTATCCAGTTTTATAAATAAAGAAAGAGAAGCCAAGGAAGGGTTAGCAGCATCCAAACCATCACACAACAAGGTCGATGGAATGTTGGGGAGCAACATTTGGTGACTGGCCACCTTCCCAGCAGAAAATACTAGAGGAATGGATGATTCCCATTATTCCCCATGCGATAGGACAGTTACACCAGGGTCCTGTTTTCGCAGCTGAAGAACATGCTATTCCCACAAACAAGGAACAAGAGAGAACTCAGTGATGCTCAAGCAACAAAGTGACGACAGGGAAATCAAACAGTCCACAGGTTGTAATTAGTGGTAATTAGTCTGTTTCCCTGTCTTGGGTATGCATTGTGTAAATGAACTTAAGGATTATCATTCCACCCACCTGAAAACATTTAAGAGAATAGTTACTTGCAAACCTTAATGGGAGATAGACCATGCAGGTGGTGGTTCCAGATGGTTGTTCTCTCTGGTGGAGCACACCAACCCCTCAGAATCCAACAAAGGGGTCCTGGGGGGGAGGGCTCTGGGGGCAGAGACTAGGCTGAGGTGGGGATGGGGAGGACATACCAATCGCCTTCAAATACTTGAAGGGCTGCCGTGGGAAATAGAAATCTGGCTTATTCTCTGTGTCTCTAGAGGATAGAACTAGGACTATTGGAATTATGGGGAGGCAGATGTCAGGTCAGTGTAAGAAATGTTTCTCTTAAATAATGTATGAAAAAGGAATGAACTGCCTCAACAGGCAAGAGCTCCCAGTCACTAGACACGTGCAAACAGAGGCTGGTTCACCACCTGTCAGCAGTGCTACAGAAGGGATTAGAAGCCATGTTAGAAGATACCCTCCTTGTAAGCACGGACTTTGTCTCCTTGATCTTTGTTGTTCCCTTGGCACCTACCCTGTATGTTGCGTACAGAGTGCTTGCTGTAACTCTGAGTGAGTGAATGAATGAATGAAGAGATAATAATAGCTAGCTTTTATATAGCACTTTAGGGACTGCAACACAATTTACGTGTTCTCTCATTTATCTAATGAATAAATCATAGGTTAGTACTGAAAAGGGAGCTAGAGTTTACCTAGTCCAAGTGCTTCACTTCACAGATGAAGAAGCACAAGAGAGGAGGAATTCACTTGGGCCAAAGCAGGGACCCAGGCTTCCAATGCCTGTGCTGGGAGATGGGCTGAATTAAAGGATCTCTGAAGTCTCTAACAACTCTAAGAGTCTATGATGCCAGGGTTATTTTTGCTGGTCCACCTAGAAAGACCCCCTGAGTTAACTAGCTTATCAGAGTGTTACTGTTAACTTTGTGTATTAAGCACAGGATTCAATTCAATAAAAAAAAAAAAAAGTGCCTTCAATGTGTAGGTCACAGCGCAAAGTACTAGGATGTGAAGATAAAAATGCTATCTGCCCGCAAAGAGCTATCAACCCACTGAGGAGATTTAGGTGTCCACAGAGAAGTAAAGGATAGCATGAAGTGATATAACTAACATCAGATCTGAATCATTCTTGATTCACGAGTGTATTGTTAAGCAAAACGGTCTCCTTAGCACTTAGTTCAACAAGTGCCCTTGAAGAGTTTGCTTTGAGTAATTCAGCTATTTCGTTGAATCTTACTAAGTGCTAAGCCCCAGGCCCAAACCCCTATTAGGTGTAACATTAACATTATTATGTAATAGTAATTAAGGTGGGACATTTTGCTTTTCTTCTCTTAAGTGCCTTTAACGTTTCTGGGGCAGATAAAGTGGGATCTTTTTGTCTTGGAGTATTTCTCGG
>JAQQSZ010011913.1:0-12134 GCA_028646595.1 Phalanger gymnotis | reverse complement strand
GCGTTCTCAAGCCCCTCCTCAATGACCAGAGACCATTGGTTCCCGAGCTGGCCCCTCCTAAGTCACCAATCCACACCCACACAGGTTTCACACCTGACAGGGCCCTGGGCCTGGGGCTTAGCACTTAACAGCTGAAAGTACTTCCACTCAAAAGAAACAAAAGCCATGCTAATGAGACAATTTTGCTTAACAACACACCCAGGGTGGAAAACCCTTTCACTAATGTAGCCTTGTAACTTATCTATGATTTTTAGTCTTAGAGAAGGGGCACTGAGAGATTGAATGACTTCCTTACCCAAGGTGAAACAGTATATGTCTGAGGGAGGATTTGAACCCAGTTCTTCCTGTCTGCGGGGCCAGACCTATGTCTACCATGCCATGTTATTTTTCTTTCTTTTATTAAATTTGCATGAATGTGGACATAGTTGAAATAAATCCAAAGGTATCTGAGTATGTTATTCAAAGGTACATTTCCATATGTTATCAGGCATAATGCCCCACGGTCCTTTCCTTCACTCCCGAATACTTTTCCCTCGGGTCTTTGGCATTGCTGTCAGATCCAATCATTCCCCAAACCAACATGCTTTCTCAATTTCTACTGCCTCTCATATTTCAGGGCCAAAAGGACTGAACTTGTATTCATGCCTCAAGGCAGGGGTGCTTAACCTAGTGTCCATTAGCTTTTTTTTGATAACTATATTTCAATATAATTAGTTTCTTTTGTAACCCTAGATATTTTATTTCATCCATCTAAAGACATTGTTCTTAAGAAAGATCTGCAGTCTTCATTATACTGCCTTTGTGTCTATGACACAAAGAGTTTAAGGAATTCTTCCTTAAGAAAACCATAGTTTATGTAAATCAATTGAAATGTTTGCTTTAGTATGCAGCAGTTAAAATGAATATAGACATTTTTCTAGGGGCACTTAAAACTTATGGTAATATGCATATTGGTCAAATGAATATGGTGATGAAGTCAATGCAAATACTGGTTCAGTTATTGTCATAATATGTTCCTTCACTCTAATTGGCCTTTCTATGCCAACCCCCCCTCCCAATACCTGGAATGTTCTCCCTCTTCAGCTCTGCTATTGACTTCCCTGGCATTTTTTGAGTTCCAACTATAATCTCATCTTTTATAGGAAACTTTTCCCAACCTCTGCTAATTCCACTGCCTTCTTTCTGTTAATTATTTCCTATTTATCCTGCACATAGCTGGCTCTGTATGTATTTGTTAGTGTGTTGTATCCATCATTAGACTGGAAGCTCCTTGAGTGTTGGGGCTACTCTTTCCCTATTTCTGCATCCCCAGCACTTAACACAGTTCCTAGATCGCAGTAGATGGTTAATAAATGATGCATTGAAATGATGTCAGCCCTTATAGATGGATATTCAGTGGATATTTGGTGTGAGTTTTAATTATGTGTTTCTGGTGAGACCTTGATAGTTGCTTGGCCATGGCCAAATCATATAGCCCCTTCTTTAATGAAGCCCAAATAGTGTTAGACATCATTGAGATTACCTGAGATTTCTGAAGACTCTCAATGTTTAAAGATAGGTTTTAGCAAACATAGGAGGCCAGTAAAGAAGCTAGAGGGAGCTTTAAAAGGTACCCAAATACAAATCAGAGTGTGACTGAGTTCATTGTTTGAACTCTTCCTTAATATCCATTGGTAGTTTTCACATCACCATAGGACAAAACAACCAATCCTCTAACAACATGAGCTTTGGTATATGAATTTCTATTTTCTTACCAAATAAATTCAGTACAGTTTAAAAAAAAATCTTATCTCCTAAGCAGGGTAATGCCAACACAGCATGCATATGATTTAAATACATAGGAGTTGCATTTAAAGAACATTTAATATCCCCTTAGTTGCCTTTAGGTTAGGGAGCACACACAAAGTCATTCCTCTGTGCTTTACAGGGAAAGAATAATAGAAAATTAAGATGATTCCTTTAACTATTGACTTTGTAGCTGAGAGCTAAGTGAGGAGTGTGATATATTGACCTCTCTCCCTTTCTTCCCTCCAGTATAAGAGAAGCCTGAAAGAAAGAAAGAAAAATCCATCGAAAATAGCACACTGTTCATCCGTTAGCATTTTACCACTCAGGTACTACTAATACAAATTCAAAAAATGCTAATAAAGTCTGAAATTTCCCAGTGGGGGAGTAATGGAACGCTTTTAAAAGAGGCCCTTTCAGTTAATGACTAAGGCATTTTTTGCTAACAGCAATTTTGGCTTCTTATCCCAGGTGGAGACAAATGCATTAAACAGGAGATTAAAATGTCCTTTCTCCTGCTTGGTAATGCCAGCTGCTGCTGCAGGCTAAGGCATACATGAAGTGGCATTTACTTGATGGTGGTGGGCCTGTTCCAGGGATGGTAGGAGGATGAAAGTCCCGCTGGATGGGGGTCCCTTTAAATGTGCTGTCTCTGCGCAAATAGAAAGTGTAGGAGCTGGGCTAGAATGGTAAACTGTACAATCTGTTCATTGCATTTTGGTTACTAATTAAGAGGTGACATCGGCAGCATGAATGCACGGAACCTGTTGAAATTCTGTCAGGCTCTGTCTTTCCCTTCACATGTTTGAATGCTGTTTAATAAAACATCTTAATTGAAAGCAGAAAAATACATAAAAGTAGAGGACAAATATGTTGAATTAGGATTCTGCCATAATGCATGTGTGTGTGTTTGCATGATTTGTAAACACCACCACCACCGCCGCCGCCGCCGCCGCCGCCGCCGCCGCCGCCGCCGCCGCCGCCGCCACCGCCGCCACCGCACTGCCCCCCCCCAGCTTGTCAAACACAGTTCCCCTACTTCATTAACTCAATATGCAAATTCCATGATTTTCTTCTTGCTGTGGGGGATAGAGCTGGTTAGAGTGGAAAGTTGGGAACAGAATTTCCAAACAGAAATGTGAACTTAACACTGACTCTGACATAAAGGAAAAATGGTTTTGCTTGCCAAGAAATACCATTTTTATGAGGAGCGCTCTAAGGGAAGGAGGTGGGGGAGTCAGGGCTTAGCTACTTCTCACAGTGTATTGTGTGTGTATCTTTTTATAGCTCCGTTCACATTTTCTCCCAATCTTTTCCTTGGTTTACAAAGTCAGATTAACCAAACTTTCATATTTCCCTCAAATGGCACCCAAAGCTAAAGTGTGTTAGGCCTATAGTTCTGGCCAGTGCTCACAACGGAGCCAAGTTTGCCAGAAACAGATATTCCACAGAAGGAACAAAAATTCCAATAATGGATAAATGCCTTGGGAATTTGGAAATTCCTCTAACCCCCAGAAATGTCAACTGGCTCTGAAAACCTGATGATATCAGCCTTTCTCCAAAGATTTCTGAATGTCCCAGCTTCTGTCTCTAGCTAGAAATAGCAAACCGGGTACTATTTATGATGCTTGTCAAGTTTTGCTTCTGCCCCTTCACAAAGCTGGTTAGGTCTAAAATGTTTTAAATGAGAAATATACCACACCAACTCCTTCATGATACCTTTTGAACCCCCCCCCCCCCAAGAGGTGGGTTTTGCATTTGGGGCTTAGCCCAGTGCTCATTTGAGCAGCGCTATTTCCACATTCCTATTTAATACTTATTACCTGGTTGGGCAGGAATCTCTCCTTTTGTGACCATAGCAATTTGTACTCATGTATGAGTTTTAGTAGGACTTGTAGCAGAAGGATGGGGGCAAAGCACTGCTTCAGTTTGGACTGATGAATATATGACATTTGCATTGTAGTCCCACGTAGCCTGAATTCAGTTTACTGATACTTTGAGTTAACAATGGTACACAGAACACAGCCATCTATTATGCTACAGATAACCAAGAGGTAGCATGAGTAAATTATTTTAGCAGACATGCTATTTGATACTATTTTTTAAAATCACTTTGACCACAGCATTTGATATTAATTGGTGCTCTACTCAGAGTTGGCTGAAAGAATTGGTTATGGGATGAGAGAATAGGGAGGTGCCCAGTCCTTTATATTTGCTAAGGTAAGCTCTGACACTGGGAGAGGTGATATGGAAAGTTACTGCTTTCTGCTAACTGTTCCATAAACAGATATAACACTCCAATCTAAAGAGAAAAGAATTCTGACACCTTTCTAAAAGCAATTTTTTTTAAAGAGTATCACAGACATTCAGTCGAAACAGATCTCTATTGTTTTCATTAGAATCTTCTATCACCATTGGAAATAAACTGTTGAACAAATACTCAAGCATGTGGCAGTGATCAAGTGCCATTATAGTAAGGTCTGCACTCTAGAGGAGTTGAGATGATCTGACCAGCCCTTGCTACCCATTGTTTTATTGCCAGTAGGACTGAATGGACTGTACTTCCACCATCACAAGCCCTCCCTCTTCCCTCTCAAAAAATACTCTGCATGAATATTTTTAGATTCTTCTCCACGATTGGAGACAATGGAAATATTATTAGTGATTTCAGGTACCTAATCCCTAAGAAAATAAAAGTCAGGGTAATGTCTTCAATTACAAGTCAATAGACAAATAGCACTTACATTCAGGATTTCATTTTGCTTGGTAAATGCCAGGAAACTACATAGCAATTATATGGTCTTACAGACTACTTGGTGACTGTGTTCTAAAGTTGAGCACAACCTGCCCCCTGGTTTTATAACAGAAATAATCTATTTACCCTATAATTATGTACTATGTAAATACCTGTCAATGCATGATAGACTCTAGTCATTTCCATGTAATTAAAAGGTCAACACCACCATGCAAATAAATAATTTTATTTGATGATAATATTTATGTCTATGGCCGCAGAAGTAGCCAAGTATCCAAGTCAAATTTATTATTATTATTTCTTTTTTGCTTACACTTGGATACTCTAGCCTAAATGTCCAGTCAGGCAACACTGTAACTTTGTCAGATAGTTTATGTGAGGAGGGCGAATCAAACACTCATATTTTATTATATAAAATAGGAAGATATTTGAATGTTTCTAAGTACGGTGAAGATGTAAGGTCTGAAAAAAAAAGAGGCAGAGAAAATCATTGAAGAGATGTTCCACCCAGTTAATAGTTCTATTAGAGGAAGCTACAAAACTATCTGAGCCTCTTCCTTTTCATTACATAGGAGACTTTGAACACAGCAGGAAAAGAAAAAAAAATAAGAAGGAAGAGTAAGGCTGTGAGTTCCATAAGATGTGCACTAAGGGGTAGCCTGTGGGGATAGGAGGGTACAAATGGATCAGAAAGACACAGAGGTCATTTGAGCTACATGGCAAGAGTAAAGAGCAGGCTAATTGAATTTGCAAATGATATGAAATTGGGAGTTGTTTGGGACAGAGGAGAAGACTGGTGCTGCTTTTACTTTAGAAAGTTAACTAAATTGATTACCTAGAGTTTTCTGCATTTCCAATTGGCAGTCCACATCTTCTATTCTTTTCCAAAGAATTAGCTGCTGGTTTTTCAAATGTCCTCTAAAGTCAAACTATTTTCTACATTAACAAAATCTCCAATACTTCAAAATGTAGATCTGTGAACCACTTTGATGTGAGCGTTCCTTCCAATCGTGCAAAGTGCAATTCATCTAAAGGCTGTTCTCATTCTGTCCAGTTCTTGCCCAAATAGGGTCTAACCCAACAGGATAAGTAGCCAAAATATTCCAGGCCTCTTCCAACCCAAAGGAAGGTCTAAGATAGTAAAATAATAAGCAGACTGATAATTTGTTTTTACAATTTCTGTGATGGAATTCATTACTTTCCCTATAGTACTCTAGTCAAACATAGAGCATATAGCATTTTAATGTTATCTAACTCATCATTTGAATCCTTATGAATGCAAATTCAAAGGTCACTAGGAAGGAGGAGTACCATGGTAGGATGTGTATAGTACAGCACTGCCAAAAAAAAATATCGCATGTCTGGTGAAAGTGTTGGATAAAAAAAAAAAATGCCTTTTCTCTGCTTCCTCCAGGAAGAATGGAAAATATACTTTACGCCTCAAAGAGTTTGGCCTACTTTGCCATATCTGAAGGGATTTTTTTTTTATTGCTACTTTAATAGAATCTTGCTTTATTTTTGAGTGATGCAAGGTGCCAGACTGACAGCCTGGGAAGTGGAAATTCTCTCTCCTGAAACAGGTAGTGAATGAAAGGTGGCAGCAGCAAGGTTCTCTCCCCATTGTCCTCGTTAAGATCTTCTTCCTTTCCTCCCCACCCGGTTCTAGTAGCTCAGCAGAACATACAAGGAGGTGAATATGACCTCTTGATATTACAAGAGAAATGTAGGTCATGCCATTTAAATCCTGATAGAAATAATGTTCAGTTGAACCAATGTTATTTAATTTATTTATAACTTGAAATGTTAATATTACTATAAAGCTTATCTGCACACTGTTTTCTTCTTGTTTCCCAGGGGAAATTTTAAATTCAAAACTTCTAACACTTTTACTTTATAAATTACATGAATTTCTCAGAGAATCCTTCCTTTCCCTGTGTTTCAAAGATTATGAAATTGGAAAGTTGATTTTATTCAAGCCTTTCTCCCCTAACAAGAATCACCTCTAGGCTGAGACTCAATCTGGACAGTTTTGTCCCCAAATCATGATATCTTTAGAACATTTATGAATGGAAGGGGAAATGGGGTTCATCACTAGGGTTTGCATGGCAATGTTAGAAAAATGATTTGTTCTAACAATACATCCATTATTAGGCTCATACCTCAAAGAGAACAGAGAAAGAAGAAAAGGGCCGATGTATGCAATATATTTTCAGCAGTTCTTTTAATGGCAGCAAAGAACCAGAAACTAAGGGACTGCCCATCGTTAAGGAACAGATGAACAAGTTATGACATATAAATAGAATATGATCGTATGGTCAGAAAATGATAAAAGGGACAATTTCAGAGAAACCTGAGAAGATTTGTATGAACTGATGTAGAGTAAAATGAGCAGAACTAGAAAACCAATTTATACAATAACAACATTGTAGCTAAAAATTCTGATCAACACAATGATCAATCATAAACCCACTAGGGTGATAATAAGGAATGCTCTCTACCTCCTGACAGAGGGATAATGCTTTAAATATGCAGAATGAAAATAATGTAGGGACTTGTTTTGCTTGACTATGCTTTTTTGTTAAAAGAGTTGTTTTTCTTTTTTTGTCAGGGGGTGGGAGGGAGAGAAAATAAATGCTTGTTAATTAAAAAAATATATAATTTAATTTTAAAACTTTTTAAAATATTAAAAATTATTTTAACATCATTGGGGAAAATAAAATATATTAAATGAAAAATAAATAAAAGTGGTGTTCTAAAAACTGAAAAATATAAATAAGCATTTTAAAGAAAAAAAAAAGGAAGCAAGATCTTATTAAAATTTTATCCACTTAAGAATAAGAGGAGTAACATTAAGAAAGTATTTTGGCATTCTCCTTTTTGTTGTTGTTCAGTTGTTTTCAGTCATGTCTGACTCTTCGTGACATTTGGAATTTTCTTGGCAAAGATACTGGAGTGGTTTGCCATTTCTTTCTCCAGTTTGTTTTACAGATGAGGAAACTGAGGGAAACAGGGTAAGTGACTTGCCCAGGGTCATACAGCTGGTAAGTGTCTGAGGCCAATTTGAACTCAGGAAGCTGAGTCTCTGGACCCCAGGCCTGGCATTCTGTCCACTGGTCCATCTGGCTGCCTTATTCTCCTTTAAGCACATGAATTTCTTTATTATAAAGAAAGGTGCTGATTTGAAAACAATCATGGCAAATGAAATGAATGAACAAAGCATTTATTAAGTGCTTGCTGTGGTCAAAGCACTCTGCTAAGTGTTAGGGATACATATAAAAAGGAAAACAGCCCCTGTTCTGATGGAGAGGACAATGCACTTTTGGAAGGTTTCATCTGCAAGTCATAAGGTCCTTAGGGTACTACAAACAAAGCAAATACTAATGCACTTCCTTTAATGTACTTTCCACTGATAAAATTATATCAGTTTCTGAAATTGAACGATTTGATAGTTCCAATTGCCTAGGTGGCAGGGACTTTCTTTTCTGGATCTTCAGAAGCTGTAGCCATAGCACCTCCAGGGGCAGTTGCCAGGGCACTTCTCCACAGGAATTGCTTCCCAGGATTGTGCCTGAGGGCACTGGACTGGAAACATTTCAATTTCCATTTTTCTTGGGTTTAAGGTCCTGGACTATCTCCATTAGGGTCTGAGGGGAGATGGTGGTCAAGGTGGTTGTGGTCTCACTTGCCTGAAATAGACTGTCTTCTGTCTCTTTGCTTACAGTGCCTTTTTGCTTCGCCTAGGCTGGCTCATCTGCCTTGTATGTGAGAGTTGGTTGGTAGTGTTTGGGGTTGACTTTCCCCTTTTGCACAAGAGTTACTTCCCTATATCAAGGCTGTGAGGGCTTAGATAGAAGCAAGATGGTGGTAGGTAGTGAGGTTTAGGGTTTAAGGCTGCTTGAGACCCTCAAATATCAACATGCTGGGTCCTGCTCAAATGAATTCAACTCAACCTTCTCAACTGTAAAGTTTATTAAAGATTCACCATATTGAGTAGACTCTTAGGGAGCCTGAGCATTTGTGATGCTAATGCCAGTGGGCCAGATTAATCTGAGCTGAGCTAGATTGAATCTGAGTGCCTTCATAGAGGCAAGGTGGAGTTTATATACAAAAAGATGGTGAGGGGTGAGTAGTCTGAGGTGATGGGAGGAGGGGTTTAGGGTGGACTTCAGTGACTGGGGTGAGGTCAGACTCCAGGGTGGGAAATAGCTGAAGGCTACCTGGAGATGACAGACAGTAGAGGGTTTGGGTAACTGAGCTAGGGTAGATATTTTGATGAGATCAAGGGTGGGAAACAGCCAGACGGCAATCTGGAGGTAACCAGACAATGGAAGGCTAGCCTAGGCTATTTGGGCATGGAAAGCTAGATCTAGTTTCACGATCTAAACCCCATCAGTAAGCATGGGATGGTGATGGAGGTAGGGTGCTGATAAGGCTCAAGTGCTTATTTGTTTATTGGTGGCATTGGTCAGTAGTTGTTATTAGAGGAGCCAAAAAAGGCAGACCCCTTCACAGCAATGATTTATCTCCTCAGTGCTGGCCAGGGGGACTGAAATGGAAGTGGGTCTGGTGGTTTGGGATAATCAAATAGAAACATGAGATAGACACTAATATTCCACAGCCAACAATACTGTTAAGGCACTTTTTTTTTTCCCTTGGTCCTCATGAAGGAGAACTTGACATTGCTTTGCCAATTGACTGCTCAAGCACCTAGGAAAATGTTAAGTCCATCTCAAGTCAATATCCATCAACTTGAAAAAAAAAAACAAACCTTACATGAATTTCTAGATCTTCAGCTGCCAAGTTCTCTCGGATGTGTCTGCAGGCCTTAGCATCATGAAGAATTTAGCAAGAACAACGCAAATATTGGAAGAGTCCCAAATCAGGATGTCATATTTTTCAATAAACCTTACTGAGACCTGATGCCTAAATGACCACCCACTGCCTACTATTTAAACAAGAAAAATGCAGGTAAATTGCTCTTGTCACTGCAAAGACTTGTGGACACATTCAGTAGCTGTCATTCTACTTAACACACTCCTAAAGTAATTAGGTAGCTACAGGCAACCAGGAAGAGCAAGATTCTTTTGTCTGAAAGTGTGGATAGGAGCTGTTTATGACAGCATCTTGGTGTGAACAATCTTACACCACGTCAATGATTTTACCCCACCTAAATTCTACGGCATTTTGCTATCAATTTGCACATTTGCCATTATTTTCAGACAGTTTTGCTAAATATAAAAACAAACCTTGAATTACAAGAATAGCTTGTTGATGAGGGGGAACATTTTCACAACTCCCCAAAGGGATGAAAGGGGAACAAATGAGAAATGGAAAGTGGGAGCCTAAATTGTGGTGCACAACATAGACCAGCAGAGACACCCCTCCAGCCCCGAACCAGTTTGCCAATTGGAGTCTACTATCTCCAAAGGCACACCATCTCACTCTCCTCTGCCATTGCCCAATGTAACAAAGATACAAAGCAAGTATTGCTTTACAGATAAAGTGTAACCTAGGAAAAAAAAAATCTGGACATGAGTTTAGCGAAAGCTTGTCCAGATGCTAACTAGTCCAACCAAAGGCAAGTTAGTTCAACTCTCTGCCCTAGTTTCTTTATCAGTAAAGTGGCATACAAATAATATATGAAATAACTATCTCACAGGGTTGTTGTGAAGATCAAATGTGATAATATTTTTTTTTAAAATGTCTTGTAAACTTTAAAGCTCCAGGAACCTAAAGCATTTAGCAAAGATTACATTAAGCAGGGGGTATTAACCTGGGATCTTATAACCTTAAATCAAATTTTGATAACTACATTTCAATAGAATTGGTTTCCTTAGTAATGCTACATATTTTATTTTATATGTTTAAAAACTTTTTTTTTTTCCTGAGAAGGGGTCTCACAAGAAAAATGAGATGACCAAAGGGGCAATGAAAAAAAAATGGAAGAAGCAAAAGCAGTTAAGAACTCCTATGTTAAAGGATCAGATAAGTCGTGTAGTGGTTAGAGTCAGGCCTTGAGTCTAGAAGATCTGAATTCAAATTTGGTCTCAAATACTAATTAGCCATGTGACCTTGGGCAGCTCACTTAAGCCTGTTTACCTCAGTTTCCTCATCTGTAAAATGATCTGGAGAAGGAAATGACAAACCACTCCAGTATCTCTGCCAAGAAAACCCCAAATGGGGTCATGAAGGGTAGGACACAGGTAGGACACAGAAAAAATGACTGAACAACTACAACAACAAATCTTAAAGGAACATAGTTCAGTCACATTTTGCTGTGAGGACAAAATGATTTATATTGCCAACCACTGATACAAAGATTTTTTTTATGAAGATTTTTTTTATATGAAGATAATTTCCAGGATTGGTAACCTACGGTGTCTTAGAGGGTTTTTCTGTTGGTTGGGTAAAGACTTCCTGAGGGATCGAGAATTAAAGTGAATCCTCTCAGCTTAGTTGACACAAGGGCCTCTGAGTCACTTCTTGCTCAAAAACAACACAGTGCTGTGGAGGAACACTGCCTTTGATCAGGAACGGGGTCCCAATTTAACTTCTCCCATCAGGTGTATGAATTTTGGCAAGCAATTTCAGTTTTCTGTGCCTCAGTTTTCTCATCTGTAGAGGTGGATAATATCCATACTATTTATATACTGGTTTATTGTAAGAATAAGGTGATATTTTGTAAATTATAAAGCTCTATATAAAATAAGCTGTTATTGTTATGTGCAGAAGTAGTTGACTTTTGGGTCACATGACTGATGGTGTGGATTAGACATTTTCAGAGAGAGAGAGACAGAGAGAGAGAAGAATTATGTGCCAGAGATACAGAAATTACAACTGTTTCTACAGGATAAGTGTGCAAGAAGTCGAACAAAGTAAGTGCCACATGAATTAACAGTGGAGAGTGCTCATAGCATCATTCACCCATCAGTCTTCAGACTCTATCAGGGTATACAAACCAACCAATGAGCTTGTGCCTTGGGACCCACTCAGGGATTCCCCTGATGCTGTAGTCTCTGTCTAAAACAGCAACTCATGTCCTTCCCCCCAGTGTTCTGTTACAACAAGCAGCAAACATCAACTCTACCCATCCATGTGAGGAGAAGAGGGAGGTATAGAAAGGAGGTATAGAAAAGTTAGGTTGAGGACTATCAAGGCAGAAGACTCTCTACCCTAATCACCTATTCCATACTCCTTGTGGCTTCTGGATATCTGATCAGCTTTATTCTACAGGAGCTTAGAACTTCTGAGCTCAAGAGATCCCTCAGTCTCTGCAGATAGCAGGAATTAGAGATACCACTATGACTAACCCCAATTATATCTTTAATCTTTCCTCTATTGGCTTCTTTCCCTTCATTTATAAACATGCCAGACCTTTTTCTTTAATTCTTTTTTTATTTATTAATATATTTAGTTTTCAGCATTGATTTTCACAAGAGTTTGAATTACAAATTTTCTCCCCATTTCTACCCTCCTGCCCACTCCAAGATGACATATATTCTGGTTGCCCGGTTCCCCTGTCAGCAGTCCCTTCGATCACCCCACTTCCCCTCCCATCCCCCTTTCCCTTCTTCTCTTGTAGGGCAAGATAAAT
>JAQQSZ010011912.1:0-12135 GCA_028646595.1 Phalanger gymnotis | reverse complement strand
GTTTTAGTGGTTTATAAACTCAGAATGAGTCATCAGTATGATGTGGTAGTCCAAAAAAAAGTTTTTTACATAGAACTTTAACAAAGAGTTTCCTCACCTTCAGAGGCCAAACGAAACTAGCAACAGTGGGTGGCATTAATAGGTTGGCTCAACATAAGAACAAACTTCCCAACAATTTAAAAAAAAATCTTCTCCAGGAATATTTTAAAAGTGTTTGCTGTTCAAGTATGGGTTGGATTAGATGACCTTTGAGGTAGCTTCCACTTCTGAGAATATGTTATCTTCCCACCCCTTCTCCAACCTCTAGCAAGTAGAAGTCTTCATAATAAAGGTGGGAAAGGCTTCATCCATCCATGAAGGGAAAGGGGATGAGAATAAGTATTTATATGGTGCCAGCCATTGTACTAAGTGCTTTTTACAAATATTATGTCATTTTATCTTCACGAAACACTAGGAAGTAGCTGCTATTGCCATTTCCTTCTCTAGATCATTTTACAGCTGAGGAAACTGAGGCAGACAGAGGGTAGGTGACTTGCCCAGGGTTACACAGCTAGTAAGTGTATGAGGCCAGATTTGAACTCAGGTCTTCCTGACTTCAGCTCCAGAGTTCTATCCACTGAGCCAAGAGGTGCTGTGAAGTAGGATAGATAATTTAAAAGAGCATTAACTTATTAAATCTCTATATACTCTGCCTCTGAATAAAAAAGAAATATCTCTGATTCCTTGTATTTTCTAAAAGAAGTTGTATTTTACAAGTTAAAAATTGACTAGACACAACCCTTTAAATAATGGGGAAATTTTCCAAGACTTTTCCATGGCAGAGAAATAGACTGGTCAGACACTGTGGAAAGGTTCTACATAGAATGAGCTGGGCTCACACCCGAACACAGAAAATTCAAAGGCAAAAGGCTCCCTGCTCTGAGATAGACATTCTTTAATGCAAGCCAATTTTCCCCACAAAATGGTTGAGATAAATGAGAGATGTGGATAGATTGCCCTGTAATTTAGAATGGTCTTAGGTACTATAAAATCTTATCCAGGGCCATCCATAGATCTGGATGGAGTAAACAACCGCTCGTGGAATATGCTTGAAGAGTTGCCCAAAGCCCCTGAACGAGAAAATTTTCCTCCCATCTGCTACGGAAACTAAAATTCTAGATATAATTTTGACTGGATTAAGCATTTCTGTCTGAGAGGACTAGCAAAGATTCACATTCCCAACCACTGATGCCTAATGAAACACAGGACTTTATGAGAACGAGACCTAGCCCACCTTGAAGAGACAAAAACGGTATCTGCAACCCAGGGTGATTCTCTGACATGTTAGGAACCAGCATGAGGATGCCAAGTAACTTGGATGAAGGCTAGAGACAAGACTGAAAGGGATAGGGGTCCCCAAAGGCAAACTTGGCCTTGTTCACAATTTGTGATTTCACTTTCCTTTCATAAAGGTTTCCATAGAATGCATTAATACACTCCAAGCTGCATCCTGGTTGGAAACCATTTGAACACACAGACCAACAATTATCGGCTAATGTAATAATTCTAGATTGGCTGGCAGATGTTAGGGAGCCAAAATTCATCATTAGACAGCTTCCTCTTAAGACCCCAGCTTGTGGCAGGAGGTCCTGACCTATAGATAATTAGGACGGATGACCCCAGGTTACAGGAAAATCTCCAAGCTTCCAAATGCTTTTATGCAAAAGGAATATTGTCCAACTGAGCCAGTAACTAGTGATCCTGAGCAGGGTAAAACATGAATTCAAGAAATCTTTCTGTACTAATTCGTATTTAGAGCTCTCCAGAGTAAGAATCTGTCTGACAGGAAAAAGAAAAGTATTTATTCTTCCCCTACAAAAATTCCCTGGAGACAAGTAACTGTCAATGCAATGGTTCTTAGACCCAACCTATCCCAACTGAAGCGAGAATCAATAGTCCTGCTTTATGTCTTCCAAGAGTGTTTACAGCCACTAAAACAGTTCATAAAGGATTAGCTATCAACAGTTTTATTGCTTGTCAGATAGTTGAGAAGCATTTCATAACCATTTTTGGTCATCCCTCTAAGAGCATCAAAAGAAGGATGCCACACTTGCCACATTATCGAAGTTTCAGAAGGAGCTCGTACAGCTATATCAGTAAAGCAAGTGTCACAATACGAATGGATGAATATGCCTGTATAGTTCCATATTGCAGAATAAGAGTCCCTCCATATAGAAGGCAGAAGAAGCAAAACAATTATTCAGACACCAAAGGGTCAAATCCCAAAACCAATAATTCCAATTCAACATAACAGCAATTGTATCCCAAAACCAGTAAGTCTACTTCATTATAACAGCAAGGAAATTAAAACACACTATCACAGCAGAGAGCCTTCCCCCTTCCCCTCTGCTGGGGCCTTCCTATAAACACTCGCAAATCCTAACTGTATGCTTGCCTGAGTTCTCAACTCCCACAGTTCTAAGAACTCTAGCTTAAGGGCTACCCACAGAGTATATATACCCTTTACAGGGCCTGAGGGCTTCACACCTCTCATGACCTAATTAGGAAAAGGGTGTGGGCCTTCCTACAAACAAGCCTCCCCAGTCAAGCTTCCCTTAACTAGCACCACCTGAGGCCTATTAAGGGGATTAACAAGCAGGAAAGATCTTTAATCACATTAATACCACATCAGCAACAAGAAGTTGAGGGAAGAAATTTGCAGTGAACTCAGAGGCATTGCTCAGGCCTTCAAGTCTCTGCCAAGATTTGCTCTCTCATGAAGGAGCTTTGTGTTGCCCAAGCAGAGCAGGGACAGCCATGACAAAGGCTCTGTCAACCACACCTTTAATTTTGCTTCTAAATCACTGGATCCAAAAATAGCTACAACTTCTCAAAACTCTCAGCTTGTATAAGGACTGGAAGAAAAATTGGTTAGCCTCTGAAAGTATCAAGAATGTTTCAAAAGCTGCTAAACTATTGTGCATCAAAGTCAATCTGAGAAGCCCTCATGAGGAAGCTTCTTCAGTCAGTGAGTAGGAGGGTCCTATCCAGGACCCTTAAGGCTACCTCTGAAGCCTATTCCTTGATTTTGGTTTTCGTAGGGTTAGTCTGTGTAAGGAAATCCTTCTAACAGGGGTTCTTCACCTAGGATCCATGAACTTGTTTTTTGTTTTTAATATTTTGATAATTGCATTTGAATATAATTGGCTACCTTGGTAATCTTATATATTATTTAATTCATTTAAAAACATTATTCCAAGAAGAGCTTTCCATAGGTTTTGCCAGACTATCAAAGGGTTCCCTCTCTCTCTCTCTCTCTCTCTCTCTCTCTCTCTCTCTCTCTCTCTCTCTCTCTCTCCAACTTAGTTTTAGTTACCTAGGACTGGAAATAAATGACTTGTCCATGGTCATACAGATGCCAGATATCAGACACAGAACCAGAACTAGAAACAAAATATTAAATGAATGGAAAGGAATATGATTGCTCCATTAAGAAGCAACAAATATAAAGAATTCAGAGAAATATGAGAAGACATGATCTGATTCAGAGTAAAAAAAAAAGCAGAACCAGGAAAACAATTTATACAATGATTACAAAAATATAAATGGGGAAAAATAACTGAATGCTACATAATTATAATAAACTAATTTAAACTTGGAGAAGAGGTGAAAAATTCTCCTTCCTCTGCTCTTTGCAAAAGTGTGTGAAGGGAGTAAGAGGGACTATGGGTATAAAAAATCACACTTACTCTAAGAGACATTCAACATGTGAATTTATTTCACTGAAATGCCTCTTTTTTGTCTTTTTTCTTTAACTGTTTGTTATAAAATGTTTCCTGGCTAGAGGAGAAGGGAGCAAAATATTTGGAATATATTTTATGTCATAATATAATATAAAAGCAAGTCATCAGTCAATATAAGACTGGTAAACTTTCAGTTCAATTAAGTGAAATTGGAATCCAAGTTGCATGAGGTTGAGAAATAAGAAATATGATATAAATCATATTATGAATAATATAATTATGCTTTGATTATATAAAATGTGCATTTTTGTGTATATACTCATATATCATTAAGGCAAAATTCATGACTTCAAAGATAACCATTAATATGCCTGAATGTCCAGAATCCCAGGATATAAGGAATTCTCTAAGTAGAAGGCAGAGGAGTTAAAGCATTTATTGAAACTCAAAAGTAGCAGACCCATGGACCAATGTCCCCAATTCAACATCCTGGCAAGAATCTTCCAAAACCAGTAAGCCCATCTCATAATAGTGACCAGGAGGCCACAGAAAAACATTATGGCAGCAAGCTAAGCCATACTGGTGCTCCCCACCCATGCCAGCACCCTTCAACAAGAAGACCACCCACTGGCTTCAAGCCCTTGCTCAGCACTCTCCAGTCTCCATGTGGGTCAGTCCTGCTTTTTTGTAGCACTTGCCACCCACTTCCAATCTCCAAGCTGTGTTCCAACTAGCTGACTGCTTCCTCTCTCCTTCAGCTCTTAACTGCTCTCACCAACTGCCTCACCAAGTGCCTCTTAGCTCTGTTTCAACAATTCAGCAAGCTCCTCCCACCACAGGCTTCCATTGGCTCCAATCCTAGCCACTCCCCCCAGAACCCTGAGAGCCCACTCAAATGGGCGGGGAAGATCTTCCCATGCACTGATTGCCTTTACAAAACACGCGCATAAAATATGACATAGTGAATAAAATACTGGAATTGGAATCCAGAGCAGCTTGATTCAAATTCTCATTATAACACTTTCTATTTACAGGAAAATGGGAAAATCACAACCTCACTAATACTCAGTTTCCTCCTCCATAAAATGGACATGATAGCTTACTAATTATTATTTAATTATTACTATGTACAGTGTTTGGGAAAACCCTTTTACAAAGTGCTATGTGAATGTTAGGTGGTTCTTCCTCTTTCATAATGATACAAGCTAGACATTTCAGAATAGTGGTTGTATTTGGGTGGTCTAAATGCTTCCATTCCCATCATAGCACAGTAACACTACTGGCTGTGCTACACTCCCACTTGATAAAACAAGGAACAGTTGCTTTCCTCTTCTTCTCTCACTGGTTTGGATTTTCTCTCCAATAATCATCCAGTGCTGAATATGTGGAGTTGGTCTATGTTCAAAGGGAGGCGATAAGTCCCAGAATGCTTTTGGTTTCTGAGCACAGTATCTTTTTTTAAGACAATGCAAATGACCAATTTTTAGAAACAATGAAGAATCAAGGATTTCCAGCTGCAAGTTATGGAATGTAAAAATAGCTGAAAAATCAACGTTTCACTTCTTTCTCATAGCGAGAGATACATGGTGTATGTAAAAAGGCTACAGCTAATTAATAAAATTAATGCCATGGATTAACTATATGCAAGAAGCAATGTAAAAGAGCATCAACTAGAAAGGGAAGTGGAGTGCTCATGAAGCAAGAACAGGAGTAACACATGGACAGACCATTTGCTGCATTGATACCAGTACAATGATAATAATAGTAATACTAATAGCTACCATTTACATAGAGTTCTTACAATGTTCAAGACACTGTGTCATGCACTTTATAACTATCTCATTTGATCTTCATTATACTCCTGTGAGGTGTTATCATTATTTTACAGTTGAGGAAACTGAGGCAAATAGAGATTAAGTGACTTGCCCAGGGTCACACAGCAGTTGAGTGTCTGAAGCTGTATTTGAACTTGGGTCTTCCTAACTTCATGCCCAGGAATCCTGTGACACCAAAAGAGACCAAGAGGACATTGAGTGGACTCCCTGTAAAGAATTAATGGGAGAACCTGGAGGAGAAGGCACAAAAGGACTGTGTTCTGCACCGCTTGGGGGAATATTCACATTAATAAGGTCATAGTATTGTTAAAGCAAGAAGAATATGGATATTTGACATCATACTGACAATATATAGCTATACAAGTAAAAGCGCAACCACTCTTGGTGGAAAAAAAAAAAGTCTCACTATAATAGCTTTCAGCTACCCAGTTAGCCAACGAGAAATCCATAATGATTTTTACCTCACCAAGATATTTGCAAGACTTCCATTTTCCCCTGCTGGCTTGAAGAACTGTATAATCCAGTAGCAAAACAGCATTGGTATTCATTTTACTTCTTTATCTGAGATAAGAAAGATCTATGGAGGCTTTCTTTCTTTTCCTTAAGATGCTCAGCTTCAAAACACTGAAAATTTGAAAGCAGGCACATTCCCTAGCTGCTTTAAAAACTTGTAGTAAAAAATCAGTCTTTCAGAAATGGTGCTTGTACAGGTATAGTGGGTAAAAATGAGACCAAGAGCATGATGATCATGGAAACTTGTAGTAAACACTTATCCCCATATGTTTGTCATTTCTGAGAAAAGGGATAGCTAGAAGGTCAAAAGAACCTCTTGTCCTAAGGACCACTGATAGACCTTAATATATTTATCATTTTTGAGTATCCTATACCATAACATGAAACCAGACACTCTGTAAGACTTGAAGATAGATTTTCACATTATTTTCTTTTCTTTTTTACAGTCATTATTATAAAAGTGTAACTCAAATGTATTCAACAGATACATCTGCCCTCTAGTGGAAAGAAATTATCAACATTTCAGAACTTGCTAACTTGGCTCTCAGTGTGACGCTAGGAGACAATGTTATTAGGACACAATCTGAATTGTTATTTGGATCCACGGTTTACTAGCAAGATTTTTTTCCAGTACTATACACGACCAAATGTATTTTAGAAGATATAACAAAACTACGAGTGCAGGTGCTACGATTATGAATTTGCGGTAGATACTACCCTAACGGCTCTGTGATCTTGTCAGGATGATTGTTTTCTCCAACTACCCATCCTTTGGGATGTTTTTCTGTCCTTCCCCTAGACCCCACTGAATATCTTTCTGGCATCTTTTTTGACACCTTGAAGACACCAGTGGACACTCCAGGATGTCTATTGTTATCCCTTCACTCTCATTGTTATTAGGTCATTTTTATGTCATATGCTTCTTTGACAGCCTTTAAACCTTCTCCTGTTTAATTCATTGTGATGTACGGTAGCCTGCTCACACCTACCCTGCACCTCTCCAATTAGTCAACAAGTACTTATTGAGCACTTAGTATATGCCAGACAGTGCTAGGTGATAGGGATACAAAAGAAAAGCAAAAAAAAAAAACCCCACCTTGCTCTCCAAGGAGCTCATAGTCTAGTGGAAAAGACTCCGTACATAAACCAAAACATGCAAAATAAACGCAAAACAGATGAAAGGTAATCTTAAAGGATACGGTCCTAGCAGCTGAGGGGACTGGGAAAGCCCTTCTAGAGGCTTTTATTGATAAGTATTAGATAATTCTAACATACGCATGGGTGATACTTTGTTGGCGGGGAGCATTTAAGGGTGTTTTGCTTTACTGAATCAAATGTTTTCTTATCAACAAGCAGCCCTTGCTCTGAGCATGGATTTTTTTTTTAAAATGGAATGGGGAACTATCTTGCCCAGGGACACATAGCTAGTAAATGGTGGAGCCAGGATTCAAATCCTACTCTTTAGAGTCCAAATCCAGTGTGTCTACTACTCAAACTTCTCTCTTTCAATTCAACATCTAGTCAGCATCTACTATGTGAAAGGCATTGTCACAGGATCTAGGTGATAATGGTAGATCTGTACCTTCTGTGGCACCTTCAGTGCCACAGAATTCAAATTATTGCCAACATTCTCCCTCCCACACTTCCTCAGCTCTATGTATTTCCTTTCTAAATCCATTAGTCACCTATTACATTCAGATCATTATGGCAAAGGAAAAAAAATTCTCTGCCACGTCTCAGTTACATGGGATAGGAACTGTCTTTTACTCCACTCCAAACTAATCTAGTCAAGTGTCTTTCTGATGCAAAGATTATGGATCCTAAATATGGGCAGAATTTCATCCTTTGCAGGGTGAGATGTAGGTATGGGAAAGGACAGTAAGCCTTAGCTGGAGTCCTAAAATCAGGGATATCTATCAGGCAGAATTAATGCAAAGTAAATTGAAAACAGATCTCTAGACACTGACACCTGGTCAGAAGTTGAGGGAGCATCTGAAAAAGGACAAAGGGGGTGGGTGACCTGTGCCATACAAGTTGCAAAGGTGAAAAGAAAAATATCTTAAATTGACTGTAATGGGCCAAAATTCCAAATTATCATCGCCTTTGATTGCAAATGTTTAAATGTATATTAAAAGGGAACAGCCATCAAGGGAATTGTTCTTCAGCTGGCCACAGCATGGGGTAATGGGACACTCTCTCATTAGAATGAAATAGGCACAAGTTATGAAAGAAATGTAAGCAAATTTTCCTTGCTTAGTTTGAGTATCGGCATTGTTTAAACTATACTGACCTCTAGAGGTTCTCCCTTTTTCTTCATAATGTACCAAACCAGGCCCAGGGGGAGAAAGCCAGAGAAGAAGGCTTGTGTGAGTGCTTTGTTGTGTTGTTACTTGGCTCAGCAGAGAAGAAGGAAGGAGGGAAGAGGAGGAAGAAATAAGGCTCTCCCTGCCAAGTGCTATCGCTTAAAACCAGAGTAGTAGGAACAAATCTTGTCAGCATATTTCTCATGCCCTGGGCTCCTGCAGTCAAAGCTTGCAACAATATTAGTAAAAGAGATTAGAAACAATATCTTGAATTTTAAAAATAAACTTCGATTTCTTGCCCTGTATAGTTTCTTGATGGTGGCTGAGCCTCCAGCCAGGCTGCCTCTACTTCCAGGCCTATACCAGCATAAAGAAGGAATCAGCGGATTGATAGGAGTTGAAGTCTCCACCCAGCAAGGTCAGACAATCTTAGAGCTAGAGGTAGAAGGGGTATCAAAGGCCAACTGGACCAACCCTTTCATTGAGAAGAGAAGGAAATTGAGATGATGGGAGGTCAAGGGACTGGCCCAGGTTTACATATTACATGCATCAGAGGTAGAATTGGAACCCAGGTCCTCTGTCAGAAAGTGGAAAAAATTGGAGAATTTATACACTAAAGTGACCAGGACATGTAAGTATTCTGCACCATGTGGAAGGACCTACAGGATCTAACAGGGACTTGGAGTTCTGAAGTTAGCATTCCAGGGCATTGCGTTTCCAGCCAAAAGACTCTAATCAGATACCCATAAGATCACAGAGTCCAGCTCAATCAGCTTCATGACAAAATTAATAAAAATAGTTCACACTTATAAAGCATTTTGAGATTTGTGTTGGGAACATTAACTAACTTGAGCCTCCTAACAACCCTTTGGGTAGGTATTACAATTGGTGTGGGAGCAAAGGTAGTCAGAACCTTGATCCTAGGGGTCAAAACTGCAGGGCTTACACAAAGCCAGCTGCTTCAACACTGAGGGAAGACTAGGTGAGCAGTTTTTTCTAACAACTAGCTTCCTCTGAGCTCTTGTCCAAATTGCTTAGCATTCCTGTCCAACCCATAAGGCCATTGCACCCCTAGCTGTCCCTGCAGGGCTTACCTGCACCAGAAGAACTCACTGCTCATGTCAAAGACATGGCTGAATCTTCACGATAGATGGTTGGGGGCAAGGAGGGGGCGGTTCAGGTTGCATTTTCTTCTGCAGCTCATTTTACAGATGAGGAAACTGAGGCAAACGGTGATTTGCCCAGGGTTACACAGCTAGTAAGTATCTGAGGCTAGATTTGAATTCAGGGAAGTGAGTCTTACTGACTCCAGGCCCTTTCTTTTTGAGTCTCAGTCTAGGAATTCTGACAAGAATGCCTAATGGTTTCCTCTAGTGGTGGTGATCTCACCTCTAAGACAGCTAGCTAGCTTTACGGTTTTTTTTCTTGGCAATGGTAAACACTAAAAATCTTGAGCAAAGCCTGCCTCTCCAGAGGCAGAAGGATGGGAAGAATTCGAACTTACAGAAGAGTACTGTAGCTGAGAAATATAATCCCAGGTAAGTCTCCTTAACCTTATGAGCAGGGGAAAAAGGATTATAAATCTAAGCATATATGAGAGAAATGTGTCTTTAAAACATGTGCTTAAAAAGGGAGAGAGAACTGATGACTAAGATGTTTTCCAAAAAAAATAAGTAAAAGTGGAAAGAAATCAGGTCAACTAAAAAGCTGGAACCAGTTCCCTAGCTCCCTGGCCAGTTTCTTAGATACAGAATCTGAATCTTCACATGCTATCTCAGGCAAATTCAATCCAAAATTTTCAGCCAGATTCACAACTGAGGGTAGGGTAACTTATCTTGCAATATCTATGTGACTTTTAACAAGTTATTTCCCTTCTCTATGCCTCAGTTTCCACACCCATGAAATGAGAATGTTGAAACATATGATTCATAAAGTCCCTTCTGGACTCTGGGGCCCATCTGAGCTCTATCTCCTGTCCCTTCCACTGAGAAGCAAGATAAGCGAATAGAGCTGAACTTCACGTCAGGGAGATAGGACTAGCTATTTGAATATGAACCAGTCTTTTAATCTCTGAGCCTCAATTTCCTCATCTGCAAGATGGGGATACTTGCAGTATCTACCTCACAGAATTGCTATAAAACTCAAATGAGAGAATATAAATAAAGCACTTAATAGACTTAAAGTATTATTGTGTTGGCAGTTAGGTGGTGCAGTGGATAGAGCCCTGGGTCCGGAGTCAAAATGACTTACCTTCCTGAGTTCAAATCCAGCCTCAGATACTAGCCTTGTGACCCTGAGCAAGTCATTTAACTGTCTTTGCCTCAGTTTCCTCATCTGTAAAATGAGCAAGAAAAGGAAATGGCCAACCACTCCAGTATTGTTGCTAAGAAAACCTCAAATGGAGTCAAGAAGTGTCAGACATGAATGAAAAGACTGAACACATAATTTTATGTCATTTATTACCCACCAGAATTGTGCAACCTTATCTGTTCTTATGTTTATAACAATCTTCTACCATATTTATTTACATTTTTTTCTCATTCTGCCTTCTGAGTTCTTCACTTCTCTATCAGGAGGTAGGTAGTACATTTCATCATTCCTTCTCTGGAATCCTGCTTGGTCATTAGCCTGATAAGAGTTCAGCACAATAGTATTCTACCACATTTATACACCACAACTTGCTCATTATTCAATTTATTGACATTCCTTTATATCTCCATTCTTTGCTCCCTCAAAAGGAGCTACAAATGTATTTGTATGTCTTTAGTGTTTGTTTTACTTAAGACTAATCCCTCTCTTAGTCTACCTTGTAATTTCTCCTCCCCTTTCTCCTCTTTCCCTGTTGAGTGTGAGTGTGTGTGTGTGTTCTTTTGACCAGTTCAGATGAGAGTGAAGTTCAAATGTCCATCTCTCTCCACAACCCCCCTTCTCCTTTTTTGTATGATGTCTATTTGTGCACCCTATTTATGTAATATAATTTTCTCTAATCTTCTTTTCCCTCACCCCTCCCCCTTCCTCTTCTCATTCTTTCAAGTTCATCAAAACATAACAGAATCATTTCCAGTCCTTGCCTAATTGAACTCCTATTCTGAACCCTGATGATAATAGGGTTCAGAGAGGCCAATGTATCATCTTCCTATAGTGGAATGTAAGCAGTTTATCTTTGTTTAGTCCCTTATCATTCTGCATTCATGGTTACCTTTTTATGTTTTTCATCATTCCTATACAAAACTTCAAAGTTTCTCTTGCAGTTCTGGTCTTTTAATCAAGAGTGCTAGGAAGTCCTCTATCTGATTAAAGATCCAGTTTTTCTCCCATAGCATTATACTCAGTTTTGCTGGGTGATTTATTCTTGGCTCTAAGCCCATATCCTTTGCCCTCTGGAATGTCATATTCCAAGTACTCTACTCCTTTATAGTGGTGGCTGCTAAATTGTGTGCAATCCTGACTATGGTTCCTCAGTACTTAAATTATTTCTTTCTGGCTTCTTGCAGGATTTTTCTTTGACCTGGAAGCTCTAAATTTTTACTATGATGTTCCTAGGAGTTTTCATTCTAGAATTTAAACCTTTCAGAGGGGGACCATTATGTGCCCTCTGGTACTAAGAGATCTGGGCAAATTTCTTTTAAGATTTCTTGAAAAATTATAACTAGGCTCTTTTTTATCACAGTATTCAAATAGTCCAATGATTCTTAATTTTTTCTCCTCAGTCTGCTTTTCCAGTTGTAGTAGGAAGGCCGAATTTATGATCTCAAAAAGGAT
>JAQQSZ010011911.1:0-12135 GCA_028646595.1 Phalanger gymnotis | reverse complement strand
GCCAAACTCATAGGAATACAAAGCATTCCCCAATTGAGAAATGGTCAAATGATATGAACAGGTAGTTTTCAGAGGAAGAAATTAAAGATATCTACAGGCATATGAAAAAATGTTCGAAATCACTATTGATTAGAGAATTGCAAATCAAAACAACTCTTAGGTACCACATCTCTCCTGTCAGATTGGGTAAAATGACAAAACAGGAAAATGATAAATGCTGGAGAGGATGTGGGAAAATTGGAACATTGTTACATTGCTGGTGGAGTTGTGAACTGAGCCAGCCATTCTGGAGAACAACTTGGAACTATGCCCAAAAGGCTACAAAAATGTTCATACCCTTTGACCCAACAATACCACTTCTAGGGTTGTATCCCAAAGAGATTACACAAGTGGGAAAAAGATCCGTATGTACAAAAATATTTATAGTGGCTCTTTATGTAGTAGCAAAGAACTGGAAATCAAGGCACTGCCCATAAATTGAGGAATGGCTGAACAAGCTGTGGTATATGAAGGTAATGGAATACTACTGTGCTATAAGAAATGGGGATGATGCAGACTTCATAATAACCTGGAAAAATCTTCAAGATATAAAACTGAGCAAGGGGAGCAAACCAGGAGAACATTATACATATCCATAGATATATGGATTCTGTGATGGCTAACCCTGACAGACTTTGCTCTTCTCAGAAATGCAAGGTGCAAAAACAACTCCAAAGGACTCATGATGAAGAGAGCTACCTACATCCAGAGAAAGAACTATGGAGTCTGAATGCAGATTGAGGCACACTTTATGCTCGCCATTTTCCCCCTTATTTTCTCTTGTTTTGACTTTTTTTTGTTTGTTTTGTTTCTTCTTTCTCATGATTCCTTCCATTGGTCATAATTCTTCTTTACAACTTGACTATTGTTTAAATAAATTCAATGTGAAGTTTTTTGTAGAAGATATATCTGATTCCCTGCTGTCTTGGGGAAGCAGGGGGAAGGGAGGTGAAGAAAATCTGTAACTCAAAATTATGTGGAAGTGAGTGTTTTCAACTAAAAATAAAAAATCTTAATTATAAAAAAGAAAGGTTAAGAAGGCAGAAAAAACAATAGATGGCTATTAGAGAAATAAAGGACTTATTCAATTAAGGCATTAAACCCAATGACTAAGAAGAAATGAAGGAACCTCAGAAATTTCTCCATGTCTCACTCAGTCAATTAGAAATTCTTGGTTCTATCATTTAACCACTTTTTCTTACTCCATTTACACATTAGGAGAGTTAGCATTACCAGACTTTTAAAGTGGCATATGGCTTGTCAAAAAGTGATTAGTAACCTATAAAAGGCCTCTGTATAATTGAGGGATGATTGCAGACATTGGCTAGAAATATTGTCAATAGTTGGATAGCTATATTGTCTTCTATTTTTTCTCCTTTTCCAAGTTAGATATCTGCCATTCTTTTAATGTTAGGGATCATAGTTCAAATATTAGACTCAATAAGAGAGACCTCCTAGAGTCTAACTGATGCCATCCACAGAAGATCATTGCAATCCAGTATATTTATTTCAGATACGCTTTATTTTCAGGTAACTGAAGATAGTATCAAAAATTTCAACATGAAAAATGAGGACTAATTGGGAAATAATTATTTTCTTTACACTATAATCTGAGACTTTACGAAAGGATTTATGGGCAAGCTCTTATTTTCAAAAATATGTCTATTAAGTGAAGCAAAAGAGAACATGTAGTTTAATCATAACTCAATATATGATATTATACTGCTTATTGCATATAATAATCAAGAAAAGTATAGTTTCTGGTTTTGAGTAATGAAAATTGAGAGTCAAATTGTAAAAATCGAATGAATGACCACATATTTAATTTTTGTGCAGTCTTCTGCATTTCTTGTCTTTAAAGAAGTTGTCTGAGATGGTAAATTGCTAGAAGACAAACATTTACTCTTCAATTTACATTGTGTATTGCTGTGACATAATATAATATAGTGCAAAATGAATGTGTAGATAGTACTTCATACTAAACAGCAAAGTCCTTTGGTCTAATGCTTTGAGTGACAGACCTGGACTATAGGAGAATTAGGTTCAAATATTTTTTTTCACATTCATTAGCTTTGTGATCAAAAGTAAATCATTTCAAAGTCTGTCTGAATCAGTTTCCTCATCAAAAGGCAAAGACCTGTAGCAACTATCTCATAGGTTTATAATGAAGGTCAAAAGAGATTTTATATATATACTTATATCTATATCTATAAGAGCTTTGCAAGCTTTAATGCATCACATACGTAATTATGTTTATATCTATTACCTCATTTGACCCTCAGAAAAACTGAAATAGGTAAAAGAAGTATGTTTTGTATTTTGATTGTCCTGAACCTGTGATTTTGTCAGTAACAGGGAGCTCTTTTTTGAAAAAAAAATGCCTTCTCCTAAGTCGGAACTGTAACTGTTCTGTGACTTAGTTTTAGAGATTTGCCTGAGGGATTGAGAGGTTAAGTAACAACCAATCATGAAGTCAATATATATCAGAGAAAGTGCATGAATTCCATTTTTTTTTTGACTTCAACTTTGGCCCCCTCTCCATTGTACATTGCTGCCTCTGCTTCCCATTTTACAGAAAAATAAACTGAGATTCAGAGAATTTGGATAGAATTCAGAAGATCTTGAGTCACTGCTCTCCTGCTTCCTAGCTAAATGATACTGGCCAGTCATTTAACTGTACAGATGCTCAAAGTCATCATCCATAAAAGGGAACTTAATGCTTGAACTATATTATTAGTTTGTTTCAAAGTGAGTAGTCTATAAAAAAATAAGCTTTTACACATGTGACTGCTTAAATGCACTGAATAAATCCCAGACATAAGATTATAGTACAAGTTTTCTTACATCGATTGTGTCTCTATTACTAAATTGATACTCTGACAAATATGTTATTATAGCTAATATGTAGCTTTTATTGTGTGCTAGGAACTGTGGTAAATATTTTATAATAATTATGTCTTTTAATCCTCACAACAACCCAGGGACGTAGATACTATTTATTAGATTATTAAGTCTTTGAGGGCAGGAACTATCTTTTGTCTCCTGTTGTATCCCCATTGTATAGCACAGTGCCTGGCACCTAATAGGTGCTTAATACATGTTAATTGATTGATTCATATGATATTTTCCCATTAACCATGTACATGTACTCAGACGCAACTGTAGTATCCTTGATCATTGAAAACAGTATCATACGTCTAGTAGAGAATACTGAAAATAACTAATCTGATACCTTCATTTTACAGATGAGGAAATTGTGACCCAGATATATTAAATGAGTTACTTAGGATCTCTAGTAGTAAATGTCAGAGGCAAGACTTGAACCCCAGGCCTCTGATTCCAGAGCTTGTGGTCTTTGGACTGTACTATAATCTAGTGTTGTATATGGCAAGCAATCTATGCCTTCTCATTTTGTTCAACTCTTGTTCATATCCTCCCAAAAATTTGCCAAAGAGGTCTATCCAATGTACTGGGAAGATTCTTTCAGTTTGATCAACAATGAAACCAGCTTTAGAGCAGAGTGTCTGTCCATTGCTTAATCTTGATTCTTTACATGTACTAGTCTTTCTTTGCTACTGACCACACATTTCTTTGATGACATACTTTACATTACAATATTTGTTGTTTGCAAGGTATCACAATTTATCCATGCCTATCAAGTAATTCTCTTGCTCTTTGGGCAATGCAACTTCAATTCTTATGTCCCATAATGAATAGTCCCACAGAAATGCCAGAAGAATATTTCTTGAAGTAACTTGTTGTCATTAAAGAATAGTCACAGTTCCTGAAAAAGTGCAAAGTAATCCTTACCCCAGACATATTGATATCTATAAAAAGGCCCATCTCATCACCTCTACATCATACCAACCCAGGTAAATCCTTATTGATTGACTTGTACTTACTGATTGCAAAACTTTCCCATCTTGAATTTTAGTCCAGTTTGTATAACCCTACTAATGTTGTAGCAAATTTGGTGTTTGGGGTATAGAAAAATGGAACACAAATATAAAATCAATGCATATTATATAATAAAACCTATAAAAAGGAATATTTCCAGTCATTCATGACAATGTGATAATGTCCTGCGATATAGCAGAATGTTTCTACAACTCAAAACCTAACTCAGTATGTTTTGTAGCAACAAAATGCAATATATGTAAATATATGTAAATATAAATTCGTTTTGCTGAACAGCTCGAGCTGGATCACAATTTACAGCTGAGATATAACCCATGAATTTATGCATAAAATGACACTTTCAAATTGTATTATGAAATATTGTATTTTCATGCATAAGAATTGACAAATATGTATAACAAAATTAGCCTCTGGTCTGTCATTTTTTTAAAGCTAGTTTGTAGAGTATATTCTGAAAGCATTTAATTATTTTTCCCCTATTTGTCTCTGTGTTTTGGAAACAATTTATCAGTATTTCCATAATCAATTCCTCTGGAAAATAATCTGTTTTGCAAATCATATCTTCAGTAAACTGACAATAATAAATGAACATATCTATGCAATTACTATAATTAATCCTTCAATTGTGGAAATGTAACTTTCACAGTACTTATTTTAGAAATAACATCAGACATAGCCCACTTCACTAGGAGATTATAAACACAGATGCTCTATAAGGGTACCTCAAGTGAGAAAATATTTAGGAACAGATTTTTACAAGGGTACAATTCTCCCCTTCCAGTTATAGCATGCACAACACATCATATATTGGAGAGGGAGAGTTACTGCAGCTATCAGGAAAGAGAGCTGACAGAACTCCCTCAAAGAAATGTTCTTTGTGGAGTTATATGATAAAGTATGCCATACACATTCTCTCAAAGGTACACAATGGTATATTGCTATTGTGATGAGTCCAATCGAAAATACAGCCATACATGTGAGAGTGGAATGGATGTGGTTGAAGGTACAATAAAGTATTCTATTTTGCTGTCTTGCAGCAATTATTAACTAGTTGTTCAACAACAATATTATCTGAGTTACTTGGGAAAGGAAATTCTCATCTGTGGAAAGCAGAAATTGCAGGTACAGAGAGAGAAAAGAAAACCAAATAAACAATCTATTCTGATTTGATCTTCTGATGAGTAGTATCTATTTATGAGTCAGGTAAAAGGAAGATTTCCTCTACTATTCCTGGCAGATCATCATGCCTCTGCTTGCCTAAGAACAAGGAAATCAGACCCATTAAAAACTCGAGCAGATTTGGAAAAAGCAAAGAATTCCAGTTAATTGACTGCTGGAAGGTTCTTATCACCCATTTAGTGAAGCTAATACTTAATATAGTTACTAATTGAATTTTTAGGAAATTCAAAGCCAGCTTTTTCTTCCTTCCAATTACCATATAACACTTGCTTTTTATACAGGATTTGTTCACAAAGAAGGGAGAAAAATCATTATCAAGTTAGGTGTTCATTCTGCTGCTATTAGCCACATTATCATTTTGTGTGAATATGTTGATAAAAATTAAATAAAATTCAGTCATTCAGGATCATTCTTAGACATTCTTCACTCAGTGGGAAATCAGTATTATGGGAGGGACTGAATTACATTACAAGAGATTTAGAAAATAAAGCCACACTCTCTTTCCCTGCAGTGCAAAAACCTAATTTCATTAATAAAATGAAAAATATTGCCTTCTGAATATTTGAATACTAGTTTCAGGTCAGTGTTTTTTTTTGCCATGTTAAGAAAAAGGCTATAGACCAAATTCTGACACATACTGTTCAATCTTCTATCTCCATTTTTTTGTATTGTCTTAACTCCATTGCCTGTTAGATACATGTTCCCTGTCCTCACTGCTGCCTCTCCAAATCCCTGGTTTTCTCAAAATTCACCTATCCACCAGCTTCTACATGAAGGTTTTCTTCAATCTCTCAACTGCTGGGGTCCTATTTACCAAAATTTTTTTTGTATTTATTTTGTATGTATTCATTATATATTTATGTATATGTGATATCTTCCCTTTTAGAGTCTAAGCTCATGGAAGTAAAGACTTATGATTCTGTTTGTGTGGCCCTAACACTTAGTGCAAAGCTCAACACATAGTGAACAGTTACAAATGTTTGTGACTGTTTCTCCTGGCATAAACTGACCTGGTGATTATAATGTATCCTGATATTGGGGACACATTTTTTTAAGTATGCATGTGTACTGGAAGGGAAGATCACACATCAAAGTAACATTTGATGAAACAGACAGAAGGGTTTTTAGATTCAGAGCAGTAAATGTCTATGAATTTTTTCTCCTCTTTTTAAAAGAAAGTAGAAAGTCTAAATATAAGAATGTTAAAAAATCAGATCACCTTGTTTTCTGCACCTAAGACAGATATCTCATCTATAGCTAAGACAGAAAAGCTGTCTTCCACTGCCTAGCAGAACTTGATAGAGAAAAACAGAACTACAATGGAGGCAAGACATAGCACCTACTTTTCTCCCTACTGGAGGTCACTTTATATTTAATGTAGAGGATGGGATAAATTCTTGGCATGTCTTGAGAATGATTTAGAACCTAATTCTGAACAATATTGAGAAAGGTAGGTAACATAAATGATAGGAAACATTCATATAAAGTGACTCATTCTAGACTCTGACAACCAAAGAGATACTGGATGTGATCTGATGACCGTTATCATACATTTAGCAACAACAACTTCAAAAATTTCGAAGTCAATGCATTTGAAAGAAAATATGACCTAAAGGGCAAAGACCTTTTATAAATGAAATTGTGATGAGGAAAAAAATAAGAAATCTCTATAGGGAGTGAAATATCATAAAAATAAACTTCCTTGCGAGTTCATATATTAAAATGGCATACAAAAGATGAAAATTAGGGCATGTAACTAAGGAGAATGGAAAGAGAGGCATGGCCTGTGAGAAAACTGTCAGAGATGCTAACTCCTGAAATGAGTTTAAAAAACTTGTAGATATATAGTAGTTAAGTAATTATGTCATTACTATTAAAGGAATCCTGGGGATGAATGTGTGGTAAAGGACTGGAATGTTGAAATATACTCACTTACAAAGCAATAATAAAAGATTATTCAACAAATGATACTTAATTAAGCCTGATATCCAAGCCTGAGTCTTTTTCCCATTTAATAATTTTCTTAATAACTTGGAAGAAGAAAGATGGCATATTTATCAACATCGTGGAGGAAACTAAAAATGGGAAGAATGCTATTATATTGGATAGAAAAATAAAAATACAAAAAATATTTCAATGGACTAGCATATTTGAATGGATAGTGAAATTTAATAAGAAATTAAAAGCAAAATTGTGCTTTTATAAGAAAATCAATTGCAAAATATGCATTTAAAACTCACAATGGAGTGTGTAATCTTACATGTGAGATACTGGGTACTTGAAGCACTGAAATACTCAGAGATGATGGTTATGCCTAGAAAAAAATGCTTAAATTGTGGGATATCAATCAAAAGTTAATACTTCAGGGCAGCTAGGTGGCACAGTGAGTAGAGCACTGGCCCTGGGGTCAGGAGGACCTGAGTTCAAATCCAGCCTCAGACACTTGACTCACTTAATAGCTGTGTGACCATAGGCAAGTCACTTAACCTCAATTGCCCTCCAAAAAAAGTTAATTATTTTCCTAAAGATGCAGAGCAAAGATGGCAGAATAAAGGCAAGGATTTGCCTGAGCTCTTTCCCAAATCTTTCCAAATATCTTTAAGTAATGACACTAAAAAAAAATCTAGAGTGGTAGAATACGAAAAAGATGGAATAAAACAATTTTCCAGCCTGAGAGAACTTAGGTCATTAACAAAGGTCTGTGGCACCAGGATTAGAGAGGAATCCAGTCCAGTGTTGTCTACTCCAGGTGAAACCAGACCCCAGTAAACCAGGAGCAGACCTTAGGATGACTGAATCAGTGGAAGCAGGGGCAGTTTCCAGACCTCTCAGCCCATAGATGGTAAGGAGATGGAATAACAGGTCAGAAGGAGATTTACAGGGTCTTTTTGATGGTACAAAAGGTAGAACTCTGTTGCATTGTCTATACTTGGATTTGGATCACAGTGTCTGGTCTTAGTCCCAGTGCAAGGAAGAGCCCCAGGACAGCAGAGCTTGCAGCCACAGGGAAGCAAACAGAGACTCTTGTCACAGTCCCAGGGTTAAAGAGTCCTTGTGGTCACTCACAAACCAGTGCATGTAACAACAACACTATTTCATGCTACTGTGGTTGTGTAAGACCAGTAACACCAGCACACAGGAGGGCTGTTAGCACAGGTTCTTTGATCTGCTTTTCTAAGGAAAGCAAGTTTAAGGGGTTTACAATCTCCCTTAAATTAAACATGTATATGTATATATATGTTTAATTTAAGTGAGATTGTATATATATATATATATATATATATATATATATATACACATATATACACACACACTATATATATATATATACTATATATAGTATATATGTACAATATATACAATATACGATGTATATATATGCTATATATATACATACAATGTATATGTATATATGTATGTATCATTCACTTAGTTCAGGGGAATAAGTCACAAACAGAAATTACAAGCAGACATTATGTAAACAGAGCAAAATGACAACTCACCAGACAGGTGTCTAGCTGTGTTTCCAAGACATTACATATATAGTTACCAGAGAGAGAAGGACCACCATCTGGATTTTTCAAAGCTGGAGGCTTAAACAGCATTCTTCCAATGAGTGAGCCCCAAAAGTGAAACCTCTTCTCCCACAGTTCTGAGAGTTATAGCTTAAGGCTATCCTTAGAGTACATATACCCATTTTTCAGGGCCTGAGGGCTACACAATAGTTGAGAGCCTCACACTTGTAAAGATCTAATTAGCAAAAGGTTTTGGGCCTTCCTAGAAAGTAAAAACTCAATCAAAGGCATATGGTTGCCTTAGTCTTGAGAAGCACACCAAAGGAAAAAAAAAATTACTTTGCCCTTACGATGCAAAATACAGAAGAGTAGTAAACAGATGCCTCCCTAGATCATGCTACCTTGGAAGAATCAAAAACTTTTCCCCAGAATTACCTCTGAAAACAGCTGCACAAAACACTTGAAGCTTGGGTCAGTGACACCGCTGCCCTGGAAGCAGAACCCTACTTTACAAAAGAGTTAAAAGTCAAGAAAAAAACTTGAATAAACAAATGAAGAAAAAAACAACAGAAAAAAAACCTCTGACTATAAAAAGTTGCTATGGTGACAAGGGAACTCAAAACACACCCTCAAAAGAAGATAACAAAGTCAATGTTCCAATATGCAAAGCATTAAAGAAAAATATGAATTTGTCTCAGGTCACAGAGGAGCTCAAAAAGCATTTTGGAAATCAAGTAGGAGAGTAGAGTGAACATTAGGAAAAGAAATTAAAGTGATCAAAAAATCATGAAAATGGTAAAGAACACACACACAATACCGAAGAAAATAACACTTTTAAAACAGAACAGGACAAATGATAAAAGAAGGGCAAAACTCAAGTGAACAGATGAATGCCTTGAAAAGTGGAATTGGCCAAAAGAAAAAAAAAGATATATAAAATTCATTGAAGAGAAAAACTCCTTAAAATTAGGATCAGTCAAATGGAAAAGGAGGGGAGCTAAGATGGATGCGAGAAAGCAGGGACATGGCTAAAACTCTCCCCCAGGACCCTCCAAACACCTATGAAAATGGCTCTGAACAAATTCTAGAACTACAGAACCCACTAAATAGCAGGGCTACAACTCAGGACAGCCTTGATGGTTGCTGGGTGAGGAATATCATAAAGAGCTGGGAGCAGAGCAGAGCACAGTCCATTGTGGGCTGTGCCTCGACCAACCAGACTGGGAGCCAGGCAGAACATGGCCTAGTGCCTGGAATCAGTGAACTGTGGCAGTTACCAGACTTCTCAACCCACAAACACCAAAGACAACAGAGTAGGTTAGTGGGGGAAAATGGCAGGGACACGATGAAAGGAGTTCCTGGTTCCAGCACTGCCCCAGGGGTAGTGGAGGTGGTCCAGCTACAGAATTACAGCTATAGTTGTTTCTGGCCACAGGCCCACCTGGTAGGAGGAATTAAGTGGCGGATCTTAATGGGAGTGCAGAGACTTCTGAGATCTGATTCGCGGTCTGGGTTGGTGGTTCTTGGGGGAGGAGGAACACTGGTGTGGCAGAGCTTTCTGTGTAGAAATACCTCTGAAAACAGCAGTGCAGCCCCTCAAGCTTGACACAAAGTACTCTGTCCTCTACAAGCAGTCATATCCTGACGAAAAACTCAAGGGTCAAGTAGTTGGCTGGGAAAATGTCCAAGCAGCAAAAATGGACTCAGATTCAGACTCAGACATTGGAATCTTTCTTTGGTGACAAAGAAAACAAATACAGACAGCCAGAAGAAGTCAACAAAGTCAAAGAGACTCCAAAAAAGCCTCCAAGAGAAACATGAATTGGTTTCAGGCCACGGAAGAGTTGCAAAAAGATTTAGAAAAGTAAGTAAGAGGAGAGGAAAAATTGGAAGAGAAATGAGATTTGCTAAGAGACCCAAAAAAATTCTGAAGAAAATAACACCTTAAAAATAGACTTACTGAAATGGCAAAAGAGCTCCAAAAACCAATGAGGAGAAAAATGCCTTGAAAGGCAGAATTAGCCAAATGGAAAAGGAGGTCCAAAAACCACTGAAGAAAATACTCCCTTACATATTAGATTGGAGCAAGTGGAAGCTAGTGACTTTATGAGAAGTCAAGATAATATAAAACTGAACCAAAGGAATGACAAAATGGAAGACAATGTGAAATAGCTCATTGGAAAACCAGTGACACTGAAAATAGATCCAGGAGAGATAATTTAAAAATTATTGGACTACCTGAAATCCACAATCAAAAAAGCGCCTAGATATTATCTTTTGAGAAATTATCAAGGAGAACTGCCCTGATTTTCTAGAGCCAGAGGGTAAAATAGAAATTGAAAGAATCCACAGATCACCTCCTCAAAAAGATCCCAAAATGAAGACTCCTAGGAACATCATTGCCAAATTCCAGACCTCCTAGATCAAGGAGAAAATACTGCAAGTAGCCACAAAGAAACAATGTGAGTATTGTGAAAATACAATCAGTAGAACACAAGATCTAGCAGCTTCTACATTAAGGGATCAAAGGGCTTGGAATATGACATTCCAGAGGTCAATGAAGCTAGGATTAAAACCAAGAATCACCTACCCAGCAAAACTGAGTATCATGCTGCAAAGGAAAATACAGATTTTCAATAAAATAGAGGACTTTCAAGCTTTCTCAGTGAAAAGACCAGAGCTGAATGGAAAATTTGACTTTCAAACACAAGAATCAAGAGGGGCATGAAAAGGTAAACAAGAAAGAGAAATCATAAGGAACTTTCAAAGGTTCAACTGTTTTGTTTTCATTCGTACATGGAAAGATGATGTGTATAATTCGTAAGACCTCAGTATTAGGGTAGCTGAAGGGAATACACACACACACACACACACACAAATATACATATACATATATATATATATATATATATACACACACACAGAGGGCACAGGGTGAGTTGAATATGGAGAGATAATATCTAAAAAAATTAAATTATGAGATGAGAGAGGAATATATTTAAAGCAGGAGAAAGGGAGAGATAGAATGGGGTGAATTGTCTCACATCAAAGTGACAAGAAAAAAACAGTTCTGTAGGAAGGGAAGAGGGGGCAGGGGAGGGGGAATTGTTGAATCTTGCTCTTATTGCATTTGGCCTGAGGAGGGAATAATATACACATTCAATTGGGTATTTTACCCTATGGGAAAGAAGGAGGAAGGAGATAAAAAATGGAGGAAGATAGAAAGTAGGGCAGTTATGGGGAGGGTGTAATCAAAAGGAAACACTTTTTAAAAGGGACATGGTCAAGGGAGAAAATTGAACAGAGCGGGTAGGATAGGAAGGAGCAAAATATAGTTAGTCTTTCACAACATGAGTATTGTGGAAGGGTTTTACATAATGATACGAATATGTACTATGTTGAATTTCTTGCCTTTTTAGGCAGGGTGGGTGTGGAGGGAAGAGGGGAGAGAATTTGGATCTCAAAGTTTTAAAAGCAGATGTTC
>JAQQSZ010011910.1:0-12135 GCA_028646595.1 Phalanger gymnotis | reverse complement strand
TCCATGAGTGTGCCCCAAAAATCAAATGCCAAGCTCTCCACAGTTATATCCAGTTTTTGGAGCCCTGAAGGCTTTGACCTCACCCAGGCTGGGTCTAGGAAAGTTCTCCATTCCCAGGATCACATCATATACAAATCAATGACTCCTACTTGTCTCAGTGCTGAGAAATGCTCCAAGACAAAAAGATCCCACTTTATCTGCCCCAGAATCATTAAAGGCACTTAAGAGAAGAAAAGCAAAATGTCCCACCTTAATTACTATTACATAATAATGTTAATGTTACACCTAATAGGAGTTTGGGCCTGGGGTTTAGCACTTAGCAAGATTCAATGACAAAAGCCAAACTCTTCAAGGGCACTTGTTGAACTAAGTGCTAAGGAGACAATTTTTTGCCTTAGGACACACTAGGAATGGAGCTGGAAGACAGGAAAACCAGTTAAAATCTATAACATTGGTCTTAATAAGGATAGAGAAGGTTCTCAACAAGGATAGTTGCAGTAAGAGAGAAGTGGCAAGACACTGAGGGAGAGACAGTGAGTACCACATGCCAGATGAGTCAAATCCCCATCACCACCTTGACCACTATTTTGCCTCAGCCCCCAGTGGAGACAGCTCAAGACATTGTTGGAAAAGGTGGAAATAGTGAATAATTGAATGAGTGGAGTGATGAAGAGAAACTGACAAAAATGACTTCAATGTTACCAATCTGGATAATTGGGATCATTGTTCTGTCCTTAAAAGAACAAGAGAAGTTAGTACTCTTGTTGGTTCCCATCAGTTCAACTAGCAAAACTTATATCCACCCCTCATCTCTCTTCTGAGCATCAGACCCACATTACCAATTGACTGGGAAATATCCACTCAAATTCAACTCATTTTCTTTCCTTAAGGGTCCTATTTTGCTTCTAACTTTCTATAAAGAGCATCACCATTTACAACTCAAAACCAGTCATTTTTGGGCCTGTGTTTTCTTTCACCCTTTATATCCATTCAGTAGAAGGGTCTTGACAATCCAACCTTAATCTCTTAATCTGTCCTCTTTTCTCCACTCATCTGATCTCCGCCCAAATTGAGGACTTCGTCTTTTCTTTCCTGCCAAAGCAATTTCCTGGATACCCTATTGGTTCTAGCATAAAATACAAATCCATTTGCATTTTATGACTCTAACATCTTTTCAGACTTATTTACATTACTCCTCCTCACAAACAGTAAGTGACATTCAAACTAAGCTACTTTACGTTCCTGGTGTAGGACCCTGACCTCCCACCTCCAGGCACATTCTGTACCCTGAAGCAAATTCTCTTCCTTTTCACTTCTACCTCTTAGAATACTCAAGTCCTTTCAAGGCTCAGTTTATGTGCCACCTCCTAAAAGAGGTCCTTCCATATCATTTGAATTTGTTAGGGCTCCTCCCTTGAATATTTCACATATGTTTTGTATTTGACACAGAATAATGATTTCATTTCAAACAAAAGTGTTAACCAGGAAGAGACGTTTTCTATTTACTTATTCATGTGCAAGTTCTCTTTGGGTGGAATCTGTAAAATGGGGATGATGATAAGGACCTAACTTCCAGGGTTGTTGTAAGAATCAAATGAGACAATAATTGTAAAGCAAGACTTAGCACAGTGCCTGGCACACAGTAAGCGCTATATAAATGTTAGGCATTGTCCTCATCATCATCACTACTATTGTTATTTAAATGGTTTCGGGGCAGGGACTGTACTATTTTTGTCTTTTTTTCTGCCGAACCTAGCAGGTACTTTAATAAACGTTTGTTGAAAAGACTAGGATGTTTTAGGGGCCACATTCAGCTTCATCCTCCCTCCCTTTCTTGGGAATACATTCTTGTTTCTAGGGAAAAATAAGTGGACTGTTTATATCAGAGTGGTATTTCACTTGAGTTTTTGTCAAATTAACCACAAGTCTCGTTTTTGGCTGAAGAAGTGTTATTTTCTGAAAACATTCTCGATGATGCAAAATCAGAATGCTGTGTATGATTGGAGCCACGATGAGACGCTTTTCATCTGCTGGCTTTTGAAGTGTGATCTGTCGTTGTTGAGCAGTATCTGAGTTTTGTTGTGCCCCATCTGTGGTCATCCAGAGTCCTGCAATACAAAGAGAATATGGTGTATTTCCCCCCTTCCTTTAAAATAGCATCTTCTTCTGAGGCTGTTATCCCTGGAGGCATCTGGAGGTAAAGCACAGTGCCCCAAACAGCAAGTTGCTCAAAAGCAGTTGACTTGTCAAGGAGTCCGGTCTTCACTGTCTGTTAACAGGTGCCAATGGCATTTCTCACTGTCAGAAACTCATTCAGGCTGAACAGCGCTCTAATCGATTGTGACACGCTAAGGGTATTTATCATGTCCCAACTGGTTTAATACTATAGGTAATAAATAAGGCCCTGGCTTCAGCTATTTAACCTTTAAGTATGACCCAGGGAACAGAAGGATTTGTTTTTGTTGCAAATGGTTTCTTTCCTTAGGCCTGAAAGTTCTGTCACATGGAATACAATTAATTATATTGGTTGGATGAATGAATGAAAAGGCATTTATTAAGTGCTTATTATGGGCTACGCACTCTGCTAAGTGTGGGACATGTACATTATGTGTTTGTCCTTGTTCTTGAAGAGGACCATGATGTCAGGGAAATGATGACATGACTTGCAGTTGACTTTGATTTGAGTGAGGGAGGGCTGAGCAAGGTCACAGCCTCACTTTCTCCTCCACAGCCATCTGGATTCAGTGACCAGATATTCACCAGGATGACTGGAGATGGCGCAGGATGCAATGGGAGACTCTGGCCTTTTAAGGTTAAGACCTTTACAGGTTCTCACTTTAAGTAAGGTAATACTCATTCAGTGAACAGGCCTGTTTAAAAAGTTAATCAAGGGATGGTAAAGAAAGCCCCTTCTCTCAAGGGGCTCACATTCTAATTGGGAGGGACAACATAATAAAGACAGTTTAACTTTAGGACAAATGAAAAGGTTCAGAGGTCTTTTGGGTGCAACAGTGGGGTAGATGGCAAGGCCCAGAGGTCCTCAAGTTATACCAGTAAAGGCAAATGATAGTCCTGGAGGCTCGTAGGGCATAAGGTAAGTTCCGGAAGTTCTTAAGAGGCAGCTGGAGTGTAAGGCTTGGTGATCCTCCATTTTACAGCAAAAATTAGAATTGGTGACTCCATCTCATTTAAGCTTGGTGAGTAGTCAAGCAGCCCAGATGGTTTCTAGGCCTATGACCAGGGGAAGGGGTGGCAGGAGATTGTGATGGCTCACCACTGTGGTGATGGTATGATAAAGGCTAGGTCATCATTTTAATGAAAAAATTCCTGAAAAGATTTAGGAGTAATCAGTGTATTAGGAGGTTGCAAGCACCTCCCTTTTCCAAGGGACTACC
Source organism: Phalanger gymnotis (assembly GCA_028646595.1). Taxonomy (NCBI): domain Eukaryota; kingdom Metazoa; phylum Chordata; class Mammalia; order Diprotodontia; family Phalangeridae; genus Phalanger; species Phalanger gymnotis. Next base: position 8,740 of record JAQQSZ010011910.1, on the reverse strand, counting down.
CTTTTCCCAGGATCAGCCTTATAAATAGAGGGTTAACTACAGAGTATAATTGGAGGAGTGCAAAGAAGGCTGAACTACCCCCAAATAATTTATCTGACATTCCATTATCATAGATACATTCACTTGGGTTAATGCAATTCTCTTTAAAATGCAAATATTCCTGGAGCGTTAGCATATTAAGTGTGAATTATTTTAGTCATATCCTTTTCCAAGTCATATCTTAGCTGGCTCAGATAATTTGCTTTTAGGGAATGGGTGAGAAGGAAGCAGAAAGTACAGTTTTAGAACACGGGGGAACTGCCTGATGATCACAGCATTTTAGAGTTAAAATGGACTTCAGGGAATAGGAACGACAAATTTTGTTCAATTCTATAAGCATTTATTATGCATCTGCTATATGTGAGGGACTGTTCTTGGCTCTAGGGCATAACTAGCTTCATAATAGGTATCATCTTAACTCTTCATTCTTTCTCATCATCCATATTTCCAATTTTACTTTTGTAACATCTTCCATATATGCCCCTTTCTCTTCTCTGACACTCCCATCATCCTGGACTACTGAAGCAGCCTGTTAGTTGTATCTTCCTGCCATAAGTCTCTCCCTACTACAATCCATCCTCCCCTCAGGTGTCAAAATGATCTTCCTAAAGTTTGCGTTTGGATAAATCATTGCCCTTACTCAATAAATACCAGTGACTTCCTATGATCTCCAGGACCAAATATAAAGTCCTCTGTTTGTCATTCAAAGTTCTTTATAATCTAGCCCCCTTCTACCTTTCCAGTCTTCTTACAACTTACCCTCAAGTACTCTGTGATCCAGAGACACCGGACTCCTTGCAATGGCCTCACAGAACACATTCTATCTCTTGATTCTGCTTTTTCATTGGCTGTTCCTACTCCTGGAATTTTCTCCCTCTTCATCTCCATTTTCTGTCTTCCTTCAAGTTCCAGTTTAAGTTCTAACTTTTTCTACGAGAAGCCTTTCCCAAACCTCCTTAATGTTAAGTCCCTCCCATCTGTTGATTATCTTCAATTTATCTTGCATATATATCACTCAAACTTAGAAGCTAGTGCATGGGCTCCTCCATTAGACTGAGAATACCTCCAGAGCAGGCTTTGTCTTTTGCCTTTGTATTCCCAATGCTTAGTGCTGTGTTTGGCAAACAGAAGGTGTTTAATAAATGTTTATTAACTATTGACAATCAATTAACTATTGACAAAACTACTGACAGCTATCTACAGGGAGAAAAACAGTTGTTGCCCTCAAAGAGTTTATATTCTACTGTGGGGGGAAGGACAGGAAGGTATTTCTGGTAAGTAGTTATCTACTTGTTAGGGAAGGGAACCCACTTTCTAACAAGATGGACTATTCCACTTTTGTTGGGAATCTTTCTCTCTAGTTGATTTTAAGTTTTCCCTGCTCCTAGTTAGTTTTTCCCTTTTGGGAATCAAGTAGAACGCACCTAATTTCTCTGATGATAGATCTTCAGATATCTTGGCTTTGCTTAATTGTTTTATTTTGTTACAAAAGACCCTTAAAGTTGGAGTAATTTGTAAATGTTTGTAATATAAATACAGAACATATCAAAAAACTTAAAATTCCCATAAGTTCACTAATTCTTATTGGTCTTTTTCCCTTTTAAGACCCTTCTTATGAAAACATGTTTTATTATCTTTTGCATTCATCATTAGATCATTCTAAATTATTAGAGCATCTGAATTCTAATAGGACTATTATATGTCAATCTTTTAATCTTTTGTATTAATTCTCCATTACTTGTCCTTGCTTCCATCTTTCATAAATGTTCTTTAAAAAAAAAAAAACTAAGGAACTTATTATTATAAGGTAATAGGATCATAGATTTAGGAACCTTGATTGTAGTCTAGACCTAATCCCTTTAAGTCCAAGAGAGGTTGACTTGTCCAAGATCACAAAGCTACTAAATCTCCGAGGTGGGATTTAAAGCTAGGACTAGGCCTAGTCCAATTTTCTATTTGCTACATAATACTGCCTCTACTGCACTGGAACTTGGGTTTTGAAAGCCACATCCTTTAATTCCCTTGTCAGGATAAATATAAGCTCATGCTTCCTACATCCATGTGCTTCTGGCATGAAATGCCATTGCCAGTGGGGGAGAGAGAGAGAAGTGAGAGAAATCTCTTCCACCACTTATTTGCCAAGAGGCACAAGGGGAAAAAGTAGAGAATCTTTAAGAGCTGAGTCCTTCTTCAAAATTTACTCCTCAGAGCTGACTACTTACAGAGTGGGGACTGTTTTTCCTAAGATTTCCATAATTTTTACTTTAGCAACTGTTTACTCCTTGTTGATTAAAATAGAGAGTTAAAGTGATACACAGTAGATAAGAGACCTGCCCTCAATGTCAGGAAGACCTTAATTCAAGTCCCATCTAAGACATATGTTGACTGTGTAGCCCTGGCCAAGTCATTTAAAACATCTCTTAAGTTGCAAAGAAGGTGGCTCCCTGCATTGTTTGAAAAAGTTTCCTCATCAGGAGTTCCCTCTGCCCATGAAATCACAGGTCCAGTCCCTATCACTATTTTGATTAAAATAAAGTCTATAACAGTATATCTCCCTGTTCCAACTACACACGTACTTGACAATGGCTTTCATGGAGTTCTTATATGCAAGCTGTCATTGCTAGCATGTTATAGCATACTTGTGTCTATCTTTCCCTTTCCCTTGAGTGACTTGTCCTTTTGAAACTTATTTTTATAAAAGTAAATACGTTTCTGCCACATAAAATTTCAAGAAACCAAAACTTAAAGTTCAAAGGAATCTATGAATGGTAGGGGAATTTTAAAATGACAGACATAAAAAGGACCTTTTATGTGGCTAAGAAGGGGGCTAATACAGACTGCTCACTTTCACTTGCTTTATTTTTCTGCTACCTACCCCTCCCCCCCAATCTCCCCATCACTTCATTTCTAGGATAATCTGTCATTCAATCGCCAAGCTTGGAAGCTTTATCACCTGATGGAATCTAGAATTCTAACCTTTATTCCTAATTTAACTTGCTCTTTGACACTGATAACCATGAGCTGCTTCTGTATCTTGAAGCAAGAGCTCACCTATTCATAGATGAGCCATGGAGCCAAGTAAAAATTTTTTTTTTTTGGGGAAAAATTGATCCATGGAGATTTGCACCAATCATTCCCAATCTCCACTAGTATGTCTATGGGCAAGTGAACAAAGAAATTTCTAGAACTGAGCAATTCCACAAACTTCACCACAGGTTCTGAAGGCAATAATTCCAAAGGAGGAGTCTCCAAAAATATGTTGAAAAATGAAATGTCTTTAAGATAAGCAGTCTATCAACGTGACTGTTTGTAGAGAGCAATACCACTATGGATATATATGGTCTAATACATTTCTTTAAAAAATCAATCACATTAATTTTTATATCATTTCCCACCATTAGATTGTAAGTTCCTTGAGGGCAGGAACTTTTTTTTATCAATTGTATCTTTTGTATCAGATGTACTTAGCACACACAAGGCACTTAATAAATGATCATTGGATTAGATTGGATCAGTTGATGATATGTGGTATAGCAGAGGAAACACTAGATCAGAAGATCAGAATAACTGGGTTCTCGTCTTGATTCTGCCATAAACTCATTGTGTGGATTTGGGAAAGTCATTTCATCAGTTTATTCAGTTGTATAGTGACAGGGTTGGTCTTGATGATCTTTATGGTCCCTTCTAGCTTGAACAATTTATCCTCCTATCTATCTATCATTAATTTTCCCTGCACCCGCACCTCCCCATACAGCCCCTTTTTGACTGTAGAATTCCACTTTTTGGGGGAAAGCACACACAGATGAGAAGATATCAGAATGCTCTTTGTTAAAATTTGCTTAGTATTGCCAATCATCTCCATTAGGAAAAGAATCAAAGAAATCTGGACTTTTCTATAGTAATCTCATTTCTGTCTCTATGCAATGCAGTTCTGAGCAAGGGTGAGAAAATTTGTAGGTGAGCTAATCCTATTTAACTCTTTGTAAGGCAATGACTATGATGCATGTCTTTTTCACTCTTGTTGGAAGGGAAATAGGTATTCATAAGGCACTGGTGAGGAGCGAGGGCATTTGAGGAATGGGAATCAATCTGCAAGAGGGCATGGAGAATGTTGTGCACGGGGGAGCAGAAAGCCAGGAACAAGGAGTGTGTGGGGTGAAATTTTATGTAATTAGCCTGGAAAAGTAAGCTTGAATCAGATCGTAAAAGGGCTTTAAATGTCAAATTGTGGAATTCCTCTTTTATCTGAAAGGCAGTAGAGAAGCCACTAAACCTCCCAAGCATATGTGATATGCTTTAGAAATATGAATTTGGCAGCTGTATGGTAGATGAGAGAGGAGAGGTTGGGGTAAGGGGACTAATAAGAAAACTATTGCAGTGGTCCACGTGGAAGCTGTTAAAGGACTGAGTTAGGGTGGTCCTGATATGAATTAGGGAAGGGGATCGATGGTAGAAATACTAAAGAAATGAAATCGATGAGACGTTGAAAGGCATGGATAGTGAGGGCTGAATGAGATTGAAGAGGTGAGAAGGACTCTTCAGTGACTGTCAGGGTGGTGGGAACCTTGACAAAGAGAAGGAAGTTAGGAGGACGGATAGATTTAGGGGAAAAGGTAATGATTTCCATTTCAGACACACTGAGTTTGAGTTGTCTAATGGACATCCAAATAAGTATATTTAATAGGAAATCAGACTGGACCTCAGGAGAGATGGAGGTTGTATCTAGATTTGAGAGTCATCTGCAAAGAGATGATGGAGTGGAAGCTGATGACATCAGGAAAGGAGAGTGTCAAAAAGAGGAGAGAACCTAAGGCAGAGCCCTGAGGTGCCCCCATGCAGGGGGAAGAATAATATGGAGAAGGCGGAGTTAGAAAGACAGAAAGAGAACTATGACAGGACAGCGTCATGAAAACCCAGGGAGGGTATAAGGTAAGTGGTGCATATACAGAGAAAGGAAAACAAAACAGTCCCTGCTTTCAAGGAGCTACTGTCAGTTTGGTAGAGCCTTATTCCAGAGCTTAACTGAGTATGCTACATAGGAAAAATAAGGGATGTGACCTCAGCTCCATTTTGGCTTGGTTTGTTTTGGCCCTTATTAGAGTGTCATTCTGAGCTCCTCATATAAAATGCATATGAAGAACTTTAAGAAGAAGTAAATGACGACAGGCTCACATCTATCGCCTTCAGAACCATATCCTCATTGGGCCATTGCTTCATTTGGGATATAGCTAGAATCACTCCCTCTCTACTGTCACTACATATTTGTTAGATGTAGACAGAGACACTTAATAAAATCTGAGTACTGGGTATTTCCAGAGTGTGAACATAGGCCCTCTATCCTCAGACTGATGATTACAATTTTTTTTCTTGTATTGAATCAATATCTGATGTCCTCCAGCGCTCTTGACACTGATGGGCTGAGCTCTCAATCAACATAAGGCTGCCAGCTATGGTTTAACAATCTTTGAAGATCCTGAATAGCTTGGTTGGCTTCTTTCCTGCCTCCTAGCTGTTCAAGTAAGAGAGCTGTTGATATAAGAGAAGAGCGTTTGGCCTTTCCCCACCTAAGAATGACATATGGCTAGTGTACAGAGGCCTCTGTTCTTTGCTTCTTTGCGTTTGTCCTTTCCTGTTTGATGTGAAGGAGACTGGAAATGGCCATGACCTTGCAAGTTTCAGAAAGGTCAGAAGACTGAATCACAGGAGTCTGGGAGCTGAAATCTGTGCTGGGATTTGCTGGAAGCAAGATGGTAAGAAGCAAAGTCCTAAGCAACTTGCTTGACCTAGGCCAGTAGTAGCAGAGATGTGGATTCATTAATTCATCATCCAAAACACACTGGGGGTACGGGAGGGAGGGACTTGAGCTAATACCATTAGAGAAAGTCACCCTCAACCATTTATACCCAGAATTCATAGGGGGAGATGAATCCAGCTTAGCTCTGGGAGAACAAGTCCAGAGTAAATGGCTATATCTGAAACTATCTATCTATAACTATCTATCTATCTATCTATCTATCTATCTATCTATCTATCTATCTATCTATTGAGAGATAATATATATGTATATGTGTATATATACACACATACATACATATATATGTGTATATACACATATATATAGATGTCTATATATCATCTATGTCTATACATATATATGTATATATATATTATATATATTGTGTGTGTGTGTGTGTGTGTGTGTGTGTGTGTGTGTGTGTGTGTGTGTATATATATTTGAGACAGCTTGGCGTATGGGATAGAAATCTGTTCATAGAAGACCTGAATTCAATTCCTCTGACAAAGACTTGGTTGTGTCATCCTTGATAAATCTACATTACAATATGAGCTCCTTAATGGCAGAGCCTGTGTTTTTGACTTTCTTTGTATCCCTAGCACTTAGAATAGTGCCTGACAGGTAGCATATACCTAGTAAATACATATGGACTGACTATTTTAATTTCTCAGACTCAAGGCAGCTCTCTAAGATTGAGGGATTTCCTTCATTTCAGAGTTCCCAATGGTAGTAAAATTATAGTTTGAGTGCCTATCCCTAATAGCATTTATATATATTTGAAAAATGATACTACTTGCATATGAGGCATCCTATTTATTGTCTCCCTCTATATGTTGTTCAAAATGAAAATAGAGAGAGAGAGAGAGAGACAGACAGACAGACAGACTCTGGATGGATGATTTAAAAGAGGGTGGAGAAGTCAACTTATCTTTCTGCAATTTTATATGTCCAATGACTATTTCCAGTGCTTTACAGTACAGGAGTCCTAAGCAAAGCTTTGATCATCTAAAAAAGAAATTGGAGCAAAAAAATTATTTAACTAGAAGAAGTGATGGCTGCTATGAGATACAGTAGCCATATTGCCTGGTTTTGCATAACTGTTTTTCTTTGTTATCAGGAAATGCTGGGAGAGAGGAGGCAATAGCATACTGGGATATGGCGCTGTGGGACAAAAAGCAAAAGAAAACAGTAGAAAAAATGGTGGCTGACATATGATTATTACTATATGTCATGGCTGACAACTATTTTAAAGGATCTGGCCCTAATAGAGACTTCAAAACACTTGAACTCTGAGTAGTAATGAGCTCCTCAGATGTAGTTTGTTAAATGACTCACCCATTGGCTGCTCATCCCAAGACATAATTGACTTAATTTTTCCCAACTGTTCTGCTTCTATATTTTACATTTGTAATGATGGAATGTTGAAATAAAATCAGTGCTACATTGACACCAGGGGTGGGGAGTGGTGGAAATCATATGGAAATCTTTTCACTGCAGAATTGCAGATAGGAGAATTCTTTTCAGCATAGTTTGGTTCTGTGTGTCTGATCCTCTGGTGGTAATAGCCAAAGGAAAAAGCAAGTCAGTCAATGCATATTTACCAAGTGCTTGATGCAGGGTGCTTTGTGGTGCATGAAGTGCTTTTGGTATTTCCAAATAGGAAACACATACTTTGTTCAAGTGGCTTGCTGCTTAGCTTGTGGTAGGTATGCATCTAAATAGGAAAAACTAAAATTGGGAATAGTTGACTCTTTTTTTGCTTATCGGAGTAATAATAATGATAGCTGGAGTTGATTTAGCACTTTAAAGTTTGCCAAGGGCTTTAAATATGTTCTCTTTTGATCCTTCCAACAATCCTGTGAGGGAGGTGCTATTATGAGTCCCATTTTACAGATGAGGAAACTGAAGCTATGAAAAGTTAATGACTTGTCCAGTGTCACACACTGCATAAGTATCTGAGACAGGACTGGAATTCAGAACTTCCTGACTTGAAGTCCAGCACTGAGTTATGCATCCCTTTGATTTGTTGTTGTCATTTATGCTTTGTTTTTGAAGAGGACCAATGACTTTGTGGGATGTTGCCTTGACTCATGGGTGAATTGGATTTAAGTGAGGCAGAGTTGCACAAAGCGATCAGCCTGACTCTCTCTTCCAGAGTCATTGAAGTCCAGTGGCAAGACAAAAATCAAGATGACCAGCAATGGCCCAGGATGGAGTAAATGACCTTGGCACCTTAGAAGTTTGACCTAGCTCTGAGCACTCCATACTGCCTGCTTCAGCTGCCTTCACAGCCATTTGAACAAATTGTCATCCCATTGATTCATTGTCTCACTAAAAGACTTAATCCTTCTCAGTCCTCAGTCCGTTCTTATACTATTCTGATAAAAATGTCATAAATAAAACCCAGTGCTTACTTTAATGTGCCACTTTGCAAATAGGGCCAAGATCCCAGGTAAGGCTCACTGTAATGGCAAGTAAAGTGGGACTTTTTGTTGTCTTTTGTTTTGGAGGGCTTCTCCAAAGGTAATTAAGTGCCTTTTTAAGTCTTGCTTTTGTTTCAATCAAGAGTCTTTGATTGAATTGGGAGACTTTGATGACCTGCTTAAGTCCCGGGAAGGCTCAGGTCACATGGTTTTGAGTCGCATGGTTGTGATGCCCTCTGACCCTGAGGTTAGCATTTTGCTTGGGGCTCACTCACTGGAAGAGTGTCATGTGATTTGACCAGATGAGACTCTAGGTAGCCATTAAGGAGTCCCCCAGCTTTGAAAAACTCAGATGTTGGTGCTTCTCTCCCTGGTAACTATGTATGTATAGCTTTGGTCAGACAGCTAGAAGCCCGTCTGCTGATTTGTGTTATTTTGCTCTGTTTATACAATTTCTGTTTGTGTTTTCTCTGAAGTTCAGGGT
>JAQQSZ010011909.1:0-12135 GCA_028646595.1 Phalanger gymnotis | reverse complement strand
AAGATGTCTGAATGATGTGAGATGAGAGGACTGAAAAAGAGATTTCAGTGAATGGCCTTTTTTTAGTGAAGAATTAAGGAAGTTCTTCTCCAAGGGAGTGGGAGGAAGGATTCCATAGGAGGCTTAAGAGGAGGAAAGGATGTTTGAAGTTGCTGTGGACTAGGATAGTTTATCAATTAGTGTAGAATAGAATGATTGCCTTGCTGTAGTGAGTTGTGAATTAAGATTAGATAACGATTTTTTAGTGATCCAATCAGTATGTTTTCATTTGCTCCTCCTCCATTCTGTATGAATAGGAGCAAAGGAGTCTGGCGGTAGAAATGACATGGGGTTGTGGGTTGGTGAGGGGTGATTGGCAAAAGGGCAATGGAGATAATAATTTGAGGGTAGAGGCTAGTATAGAATTGAAGTTATTTACCAAGGGATCAACACAGGGAAGGGATGAGAGTTAAACTGATACAAGAATGATGGTCTGGGAAAGAACAAAGAGATGGAGAAAATAGAGGTCATGGTAAGGATAAAGAATAGGGTTAGTGAGTTGTCGTTTGTCCTTCATTCCCAAAGAGCACCATGGCATCAGGAAGGTGATGCCATGAACTGCAAGTGAGTTGGATTTAAGTGAGGGAAGGCTGTGCAAAGTCACCAGCCTCACTTTCTCCTCTAGAGCCATCTGAGTCCAGTGGCAAGATATAGATCAGGATGATTGGAGATGGCTCTGAATGCTGTGGGAGACCTTGGCCTTTTTAAACTAAGATCTTTCCCAGGTCTCAGTTTGACTGAGGCAATACTCATTCAGTGATTAAGGCAAGGTAAGAAATGAGGCAAAGAGTAGCCTCTTTTCCCTAGTCAAAAAAAAAAAAAATCATTCTGGGAGGGGGAGACCTTGGGGGTTTCTGGCCAAGAGAAACAATTGCCATTTATATTCACTCTGAGCTATTGTTGGCCAATCAATGAGAGCTAGAGTGATTGGCGTTTAAGGCGTGGTCCTTAAAAAAATTCTAGCCCCTAAACCTCGAGACATTTTAGGAGTTTTCAGCAATTAGAATTTACATTCTTTTGCTCAGAGCACCCACAGGTGAGGGTATGGTACCCTATGTGGACAGAGGGAGAGGAAAGAGGAAAGGAAAGGCAGGCAGGCAGGCAGGCAGGCAGGCAGGCAGGCAGGCAGGCAGGCAGGCAGGAAGGAAGGAAGGAAGGAAGGAAGGAAGGAAGGAAGGAAGGAAGGAAGGAAGGAAGGAAGGAAAAGAAAAGAGCTGCAATGCCCAACTGGAATTGGACAGTTGGGTCCCCAGTGGTGCAGCTGGTACTACTTACAGGTTGTTCATTCTCAAAGAACAGCATGGCATCAGGAAGGTGATGCCATGACTTCCGAGTGAATTAGATTTAAGAGAGTGCTGTGCAAAGTAAAGTATGGGGAAAGAGGTATGATAAAGTATTATGGTCAGATAAATGAAGGTCAGAGTTCATGAACAAGGAAGTGGAACACTTGTGGGTAATGGTATGACCAAAGGTATGGCCATTTATATGTATCTGAGGTGGAATAGAGGAGTAGACTATAAGAACTGAGTAGATTAGAGAACTGGGAAATTAGGTTATTTGAGGGGATATCAACATATGTGTGTGTGTGTATGTACATATATATATACATACATATGTGTGTATATATGTATATATATGTTGAAGTTCCCTAGACCATTCCACAGACCTGTTCATAAAGTGATTTTTATGTAATGCGAATTTGCCCATGGACACGGGGAAGGGAGAAAAGGAGGGAAGAAAACAGGAAGGGGCCTGCATACTTCTGAAGGGAGGGAACTGGCACATAGTTCAAGGACACTTGGGGGTCAGGGACATAGAAGGGAGAGCAGCAGGAGGACCCCGTGGGGGCCAGGGCCATCCATGTTGGGGCCTGCCAGAACCAAAAGGAAGAACATGGCAGGGGCAGAAACAGACAGGAGAGGACAAGTGACACACAGGGGCCAGAGAAAGACATATGGTATCTGACCACATATGGATGGAAAACAGACACTCTGGGGCCAGACACCCTCTTCTTTTGTTTTCCTTTAAGGGTTTGTTTTTTGAGGGTTTTTTTGGTTTTTTTTTAAACAGGGGGTTGGAAGACTGGAACGCTGAGCTGAGGCCAGGAGGAGAGGGGAGTTGTCGGGGGAGATAGCACAATACTGTAAAGTAAAGTTAGCATAGGTGTTTGGAATGCGAATTTCTTTCAAAATTCTTTACATAAAGTCAAAATTGTGTAATGTGAATTTATGTAAAGCAATAACTGCCTATATTTTAGATAGCAAAAGGATAGAGTGCATAGATGAAGGTAATATAACATAAGATTAGACTGGTAGAGTGGCACCAGGTTCTAGAGGGCTTTGAATAACATGGCAAAGATTTTGAAGTTTCCTGAAAAAAGCAATAGGAAAAACTTGGAGATGTTTGAACGGAGGAGTGATATAACAAGATCCATAAAGAAGGGAGGTTATTTTGGCAACAGTTTAAAAGATGGATTGAGAGAGGGAAGGAATGGATTTCAGGAAACCTCTGAGGAGACTTGCAGTAGTAACTATGAATGGGAATAAGAACCTACATTAGGATAGTGACAGAAGCAAAAGAGGGAGGTGATGGTTGGAGAGCTATTACAGAGGCGAAGTTATTAGGACATGATAATGATAAAGAGATGAGAGACACAGAGGAGAGTCAAAGAAAACCCCAAAGTTGTGGACATAGGAAGCCGCAGAATGAAAGCCAGAAGGAGAAATTGGTTTCGAAGGAAAAATAATGGGTTTCGTTTTGGACATGTTGAACTTGACATTGCTTTGGAGCATTGAGGGGGTGATGTCTTGTAGGCAATTGGGGATGTGGGTCAAGACTGTGGTAACAGACAAGGCTGAAACATTTCTATTCTATCTGATCATTGGTTTATCATCTAAGTAAGGATTTTGAAGTGTCATCATTCAGGTAGCAGGATGTGATGACTACTGGTTTTGCTCTCTTAGTGTGTGCATATGTACCCAATTCAAACAGCTGTTAAATACATATGTACAAAGCACAACACTATCCATTGGGGGAGCTACAAAGGTTCGTAATCTAATGCAGAGAATGTGACATGTTTTTGGATATGTATGATACAAGGTACAATGTATTGAGTACAATGGAAGGTTCTAGACAAGAAACAGAAAGGACAGATCACTTTCCTCAAACATCACATAACCACAGATTATGCATTGATAACTTCTGTGTGATGGGTAGAATTTTAAAATCAATCACATTATAAGAAATTATTGCCATATTCATGTAATGGATTATTTTACAGAAGGGTTTTTTTTGTACTATTTTGGAGTGAAAAAATAATTTTTTTCAAAAAACCACAATTGTCCTACATAGGAGTCCTATGGCTTCTTTAGTTCTTATTTGCAGTGTATTAATAAATTCTCTAAATTCTAGCTACTAACTTGATAATGAGGCCTAAGATTAAGGAGAAAAAGAAGACACAGATTTTATCTCACTAGGAAAGTATAGATGCTAACAAGACAACACGAAAGGGAAGGAGTTGCAGCTGCTGCACTGACAAATAAACGTGGTAGCTGCTCTATGCAATTAGCAGTATTTTAACAGTTGTTGAGTAAAAGTTACAACTGGGATTTCACTGCTGAATTCACCAAGGAATATTCTTTCACAGTTTCAGCAGCTTAGCACTACTAGTTTGCAGCCGGGATTTAGGGAGGAATAGGTGAGACTGTTGGGACCATAATAATCACTGATATTCATGTAGCACTTTAAAGGTCTAACTCTGTGACCCCATTTGGGGGTTTCTTGGCAAAGACACTAGAGTAGCCTGCCATTTCCTTCTCTAGGCCATTTGGCAGATGAGGAAATTTAGGCAAATAGGGTTAAGTGACTTGCCCAAGGTCACACAGGTAGTAAATGTCTGAGGCCGGATTTGAACTCATGAAGCTGAGTCTTCCTGACATCAGGCCTGGCACTCCAACCACAGTGCCACCTAGCTGCCCCTAGAGCCTCTTCCAACTCTAAGATCAGTGGTAATTCACTTATACTTATTCTCCTTTAACTTAGAGAATTTATTGTACAGTGGCTACATGATGGATTAAGTTCAGATTATCCTGTGGGTCCTAGGACCTGCAGCGATTCCCAGTCCATCCATTCTCTTTTCTTTTTTGGGGGCGGGGGGAGGTTATTTCATATCACATTTCTGAACTTCACTCACTTCCAACTTCTAAGCAGCCAGCTCTGAACTCCAGCAGTCTCCTAGCTCAATTCTAAAATTGCTTCTAAATTTCAGAGTTTCTTTGCCCTTTTCTGTGAAGATCTTAAATGAAATTTATATGCTATTTTTGAAAATTAATCAATAAGTAAATTGATTTCTTTCAAGTTTTTTTTGCAAGTAACAAGAATTTAAATTAGTAAGATTTTGGAGTGATATGGTACAATTTGCATTGAATTTTGTTGTACCCTTTCTAAGTGTTTTTCTGAGTTGCCTTGAAACTTGAATTGTGATAAGATATAAACTCAAGATTCCTGCTGATTTGCTGAAAATTGGATAGGTCACTTTTCTGTGAAATGGAAATTAAATTTAAAAATGTCCTTTACCTCAAAAATCAAAGGTAAGTTACCAATTTTATGGGAACTTGCAAGCTTTACAGATCTCGATGGTAGTAATTGATGCATGCAAAGTCATTCCAGGGGAGAAGGTAGTTTCTTCTTTAGGTATTATCCTTTAAGAGACAGAGACTCAAGGAGACTCCATAGGGAGTCTCAGACATGATCCTAGTTAGTTAGTCTAGGGGTCAGTTCTTTGCAGCTGACATCACCCCCTAATAATGTGATCAGCTCAAACCTATGTTCAGGTTCTGTCTTGACATCTATAATCCAACACAGACAAACTCAGGATTACTTTGCCCAGGGATCCCTCATCTCCAACGAACACAAAGACAACATTTCTTCCCTATGCCAGTGATAAATGGACTGACCCAGAGGAGGCACAGTCAAACAAAAGAGCAATGGGGGTGGGATTTTAGACCCTGTGGGAGGGAAATTCCCTAGAATACATGGTTCTATATTGGCATTTGTATTTCTGTATGTGATATTGCTCATAAATCTTGTTCTATAATAACCTGTTTCAGCAAGCAAATGAATCAATGTCAAAGATGTCTCTGACAGTGATACACATAGGTCGAGTAACCAGCTTCCAGGGCAGAGAGCAGCAGATAAAAACCCAGTTTTCCTATTGTCTGTGTATGTGCTTTTCCTCTACCATATATGTGTCCTTAGTTTCCCTCTTGTCCTCGTCTAACATAGCCTATAATTGTAAAAACAGCATGACCTTAATAAGTGTTAATGGGCTTCTTTACTTCTTTCCTTGAGCCCTAGAATACACCTCTGCAAATTTGTGGTAATGATAGTATTTCCTCATTCAAGCTTCCCTTGCTTTCATCCCCCCATCAAAAAGCATAGAGTAAGAGGCCATGGGCAAATAAAGTATGTGTGACATGGAGTGTCTTATTGCATCTGATATTCATTTAAAGACACCCTTGATACCACCCTGGAGACATTTTTTACTACATCAAATAGGAAATCTGGCTCAAGTTACCAAAGAAGCAGGGCAGAGATAAAGGCTCATTTCAGTGCCTAGTTTTGGCTTCCAACCATATGTAACTTGTTTTTACTTGGGAATCAGGTCAAGGGTTCTTTCAGTTATGTGTAACTAGGCATAAATTTGTGATAAAATAATTTGCCATTCCTAGAACTCACTGAAGGGCCATAACACCCCAAAATGGAAACCAATAATGGATGACCTTGATATAAGAGGCTGGATCCATCTTAAGAACTGGCTGACCTCAATATAAGCTACATTTAGCAGTCCTCCTTTTTCCCAGGTTCACAGTAAAAACAATTTGGCCATAAGCATAGGTGCACCTTTCTTTTGGTTGATATGAGAAAATTAAAATGTTATAATTATAGGTGATATCACAGTGTTCCAACAGGTCTACTAACACTGCAATAGTAAGATATTGAATGGTAACAGAAGTTGTAGTTCCAACCAGATGACATCAGCCAATATCCATAATGATTATAGTGAGCACTAAGTGCCACTGTCTGATCATTCCCAGGACAGACACAAGTTGAGTTACATGTGTCATGAAGACCTAGTCTTAAATGCATTATGTTCGTTAGGCTTTTCCCTGAATGTCATGGCTCAGCAACAGGGACGTTTCCATTTTATAGGACTTTTTTCATTTAACATCTATGTTCAAACTACTTTGATAATGTGTATCCCTTTGGGGACACAAGAAATAAGAGTTTCTGTGGATAATCAGGAGGAGTAAGTGAAGTCTTTTTCAAGCTTTCCTATAAATATTCCAAAAATTCCTATCACTTTTTCTCATTCGAGGCAAAGATCCACCTTACAAGATGGATCCTTGTCCTGGGGAGATCATTTAGCCAAGAATGGGATCCGTGTAGCAGAGGGCATTCGATATCTGCAGCTTAAAGATTTCTAAAAAGAATACTGTATTCTCAAGGCACTTTAGAAAGACTACTCAAGCAAAGTGACTACTTATCATTGTCATCCAGAAATTGCTTCTCCAAGCAGCCCCAGTCAGGCATGAAGTGAGGGAAGTAAAAGTTTCTGTTGTCCATTCTAATACTGTATTATGTTGCCATAATCACCTCAGTCCAATTACTAATACTAAATGCCCTTTGTGGTATGTTGCCTATCATGTTAAGATAGTTTCTCTCTAGGCTATATTCCTGGAAAAAATAAAAGAAGTAGAGCTAAGATGGTGGACTGAAGCAGGAACTCCATTGAACCAAATTCCCTTGCAAACTTAACACCACAAAAATTTAAAATCACACCACAAAATTGATTCTGGAGTGGCAAAAGCAACAAAAGAATGAAGTAAAACAATTTTCCTTCACAAGACAACTTAGAAGGTCAACAGGAAAGGTCTGTCTCATTGAAGTGAGAGTGGAATGCAGTCTAGGTGATCTGGGCTAACCAGCAGGAGGCAAGCCAGCAGCAAGGAGTCTTGCCTCTGCACAAGCCAACAGTGAGGGCATGCCCCACCCCAGCAAGCCAGCGCAGGCTTTGGAGCAACTGAATCATCAGCAGCAGTGATTCCCAGAGCTCTCAACCTACAGAGGGTAAGGGGGCCAGACAAGTGGTCAGAAGATTACAGGGGATATTCTGCTGGCACTGGGGGAAGGATATGTTGCATTGTCCAAACAGGGATCAACTTCACAAACCTGGGTCACAGTCCCATGGTGAGGAGGAGCACTAGCTAGCACACTAGAGCATGTAGCTACAAGGGAGTGGGGATCTGGGTCACAGGTAAAGGATGGAAAAGAGTGCTTTTGGTTGCTCACAGACCAGAGCACAGGCCAGGAGAGCAGTGAGCACACTTCTCCTTAAATCATACCACCTTTGAAGAATCAAAAACTCACAGGTCCCCAGAATTATCTATGAAAACAAAAACAAAAAACTTGAAGTTTGGGACAGTGCCCCCTTCACCCCAGAAGCAGAGCACAACTTTAACATAAAGTTAAAAATCAAGAAATAGGCTAGAAAATGAACATAAAAACAAAGCACCTGACCATAGAAAGTTAATATGGTGACAAGGAGCATCAAAACAAAAACTCAGAAGAGGACAAGAATGTCAAAAGAGCTACATGTGTGTGAGTTGGTGTCTGGCCCCAAAAGAACTCCCAGAAGACCTCCAAAAAGATTTTAAAAATCAAATAAGAGATATATAAGAAAAATTGGGAAAAGACATGAATGATGCAAGAGAATCATGAAAAAAATCAATAGCTTGGTAAAGAAAGCACAAAAAAAATAGGAAAAAATGTACAAAAATTCGCTGAAGAAAACAAATTCAGAAAAAGTAAAGTGGCCAAATAAAAAGGAGGTACAAAAGCACACTACAGAAAATAATTCCTTAAAAATTTGAATTGGGCAAGGGGAAGCTAATGACTTCATGAAACATTAAGAAACAATAAAACAATATCAAAAGAATGAACAAGAGAAGAAAATGTGAAATATTTCATTGGAAAAGAACCGACCTGCAAAATAGATTAAGGAGCGATCATTTAAGAATTATTGGGACTACCTGAAATCCATGAACAAAAAAGACTCTAGGCATCATCTTCCAAGAAATTATCAAGGAAAAGTGCCCTAATATCCTAGAACCAGAGGAAAAAATAGAAATTAAAAGAATACACTGATCAACTCCTGAAAGAGATCCCAAAATGAAAACTCCCAGGAATATTATAGCAAAATTCCAGAACGCCTCAGCCAAGGGGAAAATACTGCAGGCAGCCATTAAGAAACAATCCAGATATTGTGGAGATATAGTCAGGATTACACAGGATTTAGCACCTTCTACATTAAAGGATTGGAGGGCCTGGAAGATGATATTTCAGAAAGCAAAGGAGTTAAGATTACAAGCAAGAATCACCTACCCAGTGAAATAGAACATAATCATTTGGAGGGGGGATAGATATTTAATAAAATAGAGGACTTTCAAGCATTCTTGGTGAAAAGACAAGAATTGAACAGAAAATTTGATTTTTCAAATACAAGACTCAAGAGAAGTATAAAAAGGTAAACAGGAAAGAGAAAACATAAGAGATTCAAAAAGGTTAGACTTTACATTCCTACATGGGAAGATGATATTTGTAACTCTTAAAAACTTGATCACTATTAGGGCAGTTAAAAGGAGTATACATAGACAGAAGGTTTGGGTATCAGTTGACTATGATGAAATGATATTAAAAAAAAAAAAGGTGAGAAAGAGGAATGGCCCTGGGAGAAAGGGGAAGGGAGAGATAGATGGAGTAAATTATCTCACATGAAAGAGGCACACAAGCTATTATAGTGGAGGGGAAGGTAGACGTGGTGGCAGCCAATGCTTGAACCTTACCCTCATTGGAATTGGCTCAAATAGGGAATAACATGCGTGCACTCAGATAGGCATAGAAATCTATCTTCCACTATAGGGAAGTAGGAGGGGAGGGAGATAAGAGAGGGAGCAGGAAATGATAGAAAGAAGAGTGGTCACAAGCAAAACACTTGTGAAGTGGGGCAGAGTGAAAAGAAAGAATGTGAGGGAAAAATAGAATGGATGGAAATAGACAGTTAATAAACTGTGGATGAGTACAGGATGAATTCACCCATAAAATGGAAATGGATAGCAGAGTGGACTAAAAACTAGAATCCTATAATATGTTGTTTATAAGAAACACATCTGATGGGGCAGCTAGGTGGCGCAGTGAGTAGAGCACCAGCCCTGGAGTCAGGAGGACCTGAGTTCATATTTGGCCTCAGACACTTGACACATGTACTAGCTGTGTGACCTTGGGCAAGTCACTTAAACCCAATTGCCCTGCCCCCCCCCCCAAAAAAAAGAAACACATTTGAAGTGGAGACATGCAGAGCATAAAGGTAAGGGCCTGGAGCAGAATCTATTACACATCAGCTAAAGTAAAAAAAGCAGGGGTAACAATTATGATCTCAAAGCCAAAGCAAAAATAAATCTAAAAGAGATAAGAAAGGAAACTACATCTTACTGAAAGGTACCATAGTACCTTGCCCATAGTACCAAGTAATATCAATTCTATACATATACACAAATGTAATTAAACATATATACACATACATATATAAATTATATATAATACACAAACTACATAGGAAATAACTGTGTTAGTGGGGGACCTCAACTTTCCCTTCTCAGAACTAGATAAATCTAGCCAAAAAATAAACAAGAATGTAAAGAGGTAAATAGAATTTTAGAAAAGTTAGCTATAACAGACCTCTGGAGAAAATTGAGTGGGAATACAAAGGAATATATCATTTTTACTGGTACATGTCACCCACACAAAAATTGACCATGTATTGGAACATAAAAACCACATAACCAAATGCAGAAAAGCAGACATATTAAATGCATCCTTTTCAAAACATAATACAAAAAAAAAATACTTTCAATAAAGAGCAATGGGAAGAAAGATTAAAAATTAATTGGAAACTAAGTTATCTAATCCTAAAGAATGAGTGGGTCAAAGAACAAATCATAGAAACAATCAGTACTTTCATTAAAGAGAATGACCACAATGAGACAACATACCAAAATTTATGGGATGCAGTGAAAGCAATACCTGGAAGAAATTTGTCTCTAACCACTTACATCAATTGAAATAGAGAAAGAACAGATTAATGAATTGATCATGCAACTTAAAAAAAAAAAAACCTAGAAAAAGAACAAATTAAAAATACCCAATTAAACACCAAATTAGAAATCCTGAATATCAAAAACCATTGAACTAGCTAGGAGCAGGTTTTATAAAGATAATAATTTAAAAAAATAGCTAAACCATTGGCTAATTTGATTTAAAAAGAAAGAAAACACAAATTGCCAGTATCAGAAAATGAAAATATGAATTCACCATCAGTGAAGAGGAAATTAAAGCAATTTGGGGGAGTTATTTTGCCCAACTGTGTGCTAATAAATTTGACAATCTAAGTAAAAATGGATGAATATTTACAAAAATATAAATTACCCAAATTAACAGAAGAAATAGAATATGTAACTAAGCCCACCTTAAAAAGAGATATTTAACTAGTCATCAAGGAACTCCCTAAGAAAAAAATCCCAAGGGCCAGGTGGATTCACAAGTAAATTCTTCCATAAAGTTACTGAACAATTTATTCCAATACTACATAAACTATTTGGGAAAATAGGCAAAGAAGGGAGTCCTACCGAATTGCTTTCTTAACACAAATATAGTGCTTATACTTAAACCAGGAAGAGCAAAAACAGAAAAAGAAAACTATAGACCAATTTCCCTATGGAATGTTGATGCAAAAGGTTTAAATAAAATACTAACAAGGAGATTATAGCAATATATCACGAGAATGTTATATACTATGACTAGGTGGAATTGATTCCAGAAATGCAAAGCTGGTTCAATATTAGGAAAACTATCAGCATAATTGACCATATCAGTAACAAAACCAACGGAAATTTTATGATTATCTCAATAGGGACAGAAAAAGCTTTTGACAAAATACAACACCTAGTCCTATGAAAAACAGTAAAGAAGGGAGTGGAGCCAAGATGGTGGCTAGAAAGCAGGAACTTGCATGACATCTCACCCAGGCCCCTCCAAACACCTGTAAAAAATGACTGAACAAATTCTAGAGCAGCAGAACCCACAAAATAACAGAGGGAAGCAGGGCTCCAGCCCAGGAAAGACTGAATGGTTGTGGGGAAGGGTCTATCACATGGAGCTGGGAGTGGAGCAGAGCCCAGCATGGGCTGCGCCAGGACCAATCAGACCTGGAGCCAGGCAGAACAGGCCCTAGCACCTTGAATCAGTGAGCTGTGGCAATTACCAGACATCTCAACCCACGAACACCAAAGACAACAGAGAAGATTAGTGAGTAGAACTGGTAGAACAGAGTGAAAGGAGTGTCGGGGCTGCTTCCAGCTGCAATGCCTTCGGGACCCAGGCCCAACAGGTGGGCAGAATTAAGCGATGGATCGAAGCTGGAGTACAGAGCCTGCTTGGATCTGAGTTGCAGCCCGGTTTCATGTTCTTGGGGGAGGAGGACCGCTGGTGTGGCAGATCTTGCTGTGTATAAGTAGCTCTGAAAACAGCACAAGGCCCCTAAAGCTTGGAACAAAGTACTCTCTACAAGCAGTCATACCTTTGCAAAAAGCTCAAGGGTCAAGTAGTAGGCTGGGAACATGGACAGGCAGTGAAAATGGACTCAAATTTCAGACTCAGACTTTGGAATCTCTTTTTGGTAACAAAGAAGACCAAAACATACAGCCAGAAGAAGTCAACAAAGTCAAAGAGCCTGCATCAAAAGCCTCCAAGAAAAACATGAACTGGTCTCATGCCATGGAAGAGCTCAAAAAGGATGTGGAAAAGCAAGTAAGAGAAGTAAAGGAAAAATTGGGAAGAGAAATGGGAGTGATGCAAGAAAATCATGAAAAACAAGTCAATGACTTGCTATAAAGGAGACCCAGAAAAATACTGAAGAAAGTAACACCTTAAAAAATAGACTAACTCAAATGGCAAAAGAGCTCCAAAAAGCCAATGAGGAGA
>JAQQSZ010011908.1:0-12135 GCA_028646595.1 Phalanger gymnotis | reverse complement strand
AATTCCCTCTGACTGCTTTTAGCAGAACTTCCATTATAAATAGGCACTATATTGTTTCCAGAGAAGTGGAATTAAAGAATTAGCAAGACTTAAAAAACGTGAGCTAAATTGACTAGATGTAGGTAGCTCAGTGGATGGAATCTAGAAGACCTGAACTCAAATCTGGCCTCAGACACTTATTAGATGTGTGACCCTGAGCAAGTCATTTATCCCTGTTTGCCTCAGCTTCCTTACCTGTAAAATGAGCCATAAAAGGAAATGGCAAATCACTTCAGCATCTTTGCCAAGAAAACTCCAAACGTGGTCATGAAGAGTCGGACATGACTGAAAAACGACTTAACGACAACAACAGGAGTGTTTCCTGGAGCATTGTTTGTCTCTTGACCTTGCTTCCTGTTTCTCTTTCCCTTGCCAGATAGTCATGACGATGGTGATGATGATGATAACAGCTAGCGTTCACATAGCTCCTTAAAGATTGCAAGGCACTTCGTATGTGTTATCTCATTTAACCTTCGTAACGACCCTACGAGATAGGTGCTAGTATTATGATTCTCATTTGATAGACAAGGAAAATGAGGCTGAGAATGGCCAAGTAAGTCGCCCAGGGTCACACAGTGAGTAAGTAACTGAGATATCTAGTCTTCCTGACTTCCAGTCCACTCATCTAACTGACAAGCAGGAGCTGTGTCTCTGCTCTTCTCTCTCCAAACCAGATACAAAATCTTTGGCTAAGTTCTGTCTACCCCCTGCCACTTCCCCTTTCTTGTAGTCTGGGAGATCTCTGCTGCTTCTCCCAGCCTTGCTTGCTGTCCTGTACCTAAACTGACCTGGGGGTAACTGAGTATCCTAAACTTGGCTTTATAAATGTTTTCTTTCCTTTTTCTCTCTTCCTTTCCCTCTCTTTTAAGATCCGAGAAGGCCATGTGCTCCCATTTCTGGGCTGGTCCTGCTAGCTTAAGCCAGGCATCAGTCATAATCCATTGTAATCTTCTTTATAGGAATAATCGTGGGCTTCATATGTTTAGGATTATTGCTAAAGATTCTCTTTTCATTATATAGGTGCCATTTTTGATAGATTGGTAAATTTGTTATTGACCTAAGAATTCTCCCGTGGTCTATGTTCTGATGATTCCCACTAATACTTCTTTCTAAAAAAATTGTGTAGTTAAATACTTCTTTCTCTAAAGCAAAATCCTGTAGCTATTTTTATAGAGATAAGATTTATAAGGATGCTATAATAAGGCCAAAAAACCCCAGGAGTCCTGGTGCCCCACCATATTTTGGGGTACAGCAAATTCAAGGTCTGGTAGAAGTTGGTGAGAAAGAATCCAAAATTGCAATGGCCTGTCTCAGGATGCAGTGTGTTCCCTCTCATTGGAGATAGTCAAGAAAAGGCTGAGTGACTACTTATTGGGTATGTTATAGTGGGGATTCCTTTCTCATATGGGGTGAACCAGATGGTCTCAGAAGCCCTTTGCACTGTACATGATGTGATTTCATGATTTGGAATGAGAGGACCTGGGTTTAAATGCCTGTTCTACAGCTCGCCAGCTGTGTGACCTTGAGCAAGCCATTTTATGTGCCTGGGTCTCAATTTCATAACTAATAATCAAATTCTCAAAGAATTTCAGAGTTGCAAGCCTCAGATAGCCCACCTAGAGCAACTTTTACCTGGTTTCCATCTACAACATTCCACCAAATGTGACTGTCCCATCTATCTTTGACTATCTCTAGTAAGGGGATATAGTCACTCTATCTCTTCTTAAATACCTTTGATATATCTCTGACTACATCCAGATTTCCTCTCATTCTTTACCATCAACTCTAGAGAGTGGTCACTTGTCCCTGCTGTTTCTTGCCTGGTTGAGGTGGTGGTGGTGTGGCATAGGAAAGAAGGCACTGGCCACTGAGGCCTGCTATGGGAGGTGGAAAGAACTTGGTGGGGGGCGGAGCTAGGAGTTCAACATGGCAGTAGGTGAAGAGGAAGTTTATTTCCAACATGGATCGTCATATAGTGGGAAAAAGTTGTCCAGTATGGTTGGAATGTAGAGTAATGTGTGCTAAGTCTAGAAAGGCAACCTGGAGGCAGATTGTGAAGGGTTTTAAAAATGTCTTGCCATCATTTCTGTCCTAGAAACTGGCTTCTCCAAGTTGTTGACAGTTGATCCAATGCGGAATTTCCCTTTGTTGTTTCCTTTACCTTTTGAAGGATGAAATCATTACGGAAAGTCAAGAAGCTATTGGTTGCTCAGCTTTCCCCTCACCATTTTACTATGCCTCTGTGCTAGACTTGAGGTCTGTTTCCCAACTCCTATTTCCTCTTTTACTCCAGGTGGCATGTTCTATGAACACAGCTGACAAAATCACTTCTGTCCCTACTTTTATCAACCTTCATCCAAATACTTTCTAATGTATATCCTCACTCTGGTTCCTGGGTGTCCTCACATGATTGTACCTTCATACAATAGAATGCTACCCTACCACCTTTAGTTGTCTTGCTTCTTTTGAATAAAGTACATCCATCCAGAGCCATAGTTCAGTCATGGGTTTCATCCTGCCAAGTTTCAGTGATAAGTAACTCAAATTGGCCAGCTTGAGTTGAGATCTTTAATTCTTATTTTTTGTTACTTAAACTTTGAATTTTTCTATAACAATATTTGATGCTAGGAATTTTACTACTGGCTCCTTTCTTGGACTTTATTTGCTCTCCTGTAAACTTTTTGGTATCTCAGTTTTCCTTCCTTCATTGTAGTTACTTTCTATCTTATCTATCTTGGTGAATAGTTTTCTTCCTCTCCCTAATCCCCAACCCCCAGCCTCTTTAAGTTTAAAACACTTTTGATTAGATTTGCAGGATAGCTGGCAAATACATTCTTATTAGTCTTTATTAGGTATACTCCATCCTTGGCCAGGAATCTGTCATGGCTATATTTTAAGCCATGGTCCAGAGTCCATGCTTAGACACTATCTCCTTAGCCAGGTGTTCACTTCCCAAATGAATTTTTCTCATCCGTATTATTTGCTTTCAATGGACAACAGAAAACACAACCTCTCAAAGATTGTGAGTTCCTTGAGGACAGGGACCATTTTTGCCTTTATCTTCCCAGCACTTAGCACAGTACAGAGTAAGTGCTTAATAAATGCTTGTTGACTGGTTGACATTCTGTGTTTCTCTGGTCTTCATTTTCTCATCCAGGACACTGTAATCTTTAAGGATACTTTTTTGGTTCCTTTTGGCAATATTATCTGTACCCACATGAATCACCAGAAGTAGCTCTCCATCAACCATTTTGCTAAGTATTGGAAGGTTCTCCGTCACTGGATACATGCTTCAGGAACATAACAGACTTCTCTACTGTTATGTGATCAGCAAGGCTACAATCAAAGCTCAGTGCCCTGAGCAGGGAGGCAGCTCATTGTCATGATTGTTTTGCTTTTTTTCCTCTGACTCTTCTGGGATGATCCCTCACCTGATAAAGCTCTGCTGTATTATTCTTGGGAGGTGAGCAGCTGTTTCCTCCTCAGACTGTCCAGTTTCCATTTCTTCTGGAGGAACCTCAAATCTGTCTTTTAGCTGACAAGATGGGTGTCCTTTCCCTTCCTTCCCCCTACTGCCTAATCTACTCTCCAACTTCCTGACAAAGGTCAGTTCTCTCCTCTTCCACCCCAGAGCACTCTCACCAAAGGCTGCCTTTCAAAACAAGACTCTTTTGCAATATACCTCCTTCCTGTCAGGTAAAAGACCCTTGCATGCACCCTGTAACCTTGCTCTACCCTTAGCTTACTGCGTGACCTTGAGTAAATCACTTAGATTCTCTGAACTTTAGTTTCCTCGTCTGTCCACCCTCCCCCAACATCACAATAATCTTGTCTTACTTAGCCCAGTGGGAAATTGGGAGGATGAAATAAAATGATCAGTTGAAAAGTGGTTTTTAAAATGTTTCATTCAAATGAAAGGTAGGGGTGACATTGCTTCCCATTTTAGTCTCCTGGAAGTTTATTACTCTCATTACTCACCCTTTCCCTCTTCTCTTCCCATCCCTCCTTTCCCATGGCTCTTTGGAAGAGGTTTACTATTCCATCTGCCAGAAAGCTGCTTGGCAGTCCTGACCAGTGAATGATGTGCCTGCTGCTAAGGTCATTTCCATCAGCACCTGGATCCAATATTCTAATTCCAGTAGCAGCACATCCATAAATGGGTGTCATCATGCCTAGCCCAGTAGCATCACATTCTTTTACACTAGAGGGACTCACCTTCCAGGTCCAATTTACCTCAGCACCCTTCTTTTCCTCTGCTCCTAAACTGCTGAAGTCAGACTGTTCTCATTATCCCAGAAAATACTACCTTCTCCCTTCCTCTTTCATCTTCTCAAGGCTCATCCCATCCATTCCATTACAGATGCTATGCCTTTCCCCCTCAAGGCCCAGATTAAGTTTTACCTCTCTGAATAAGTCTTCCTGGATCGTCCCTCTGTTAGGAATTCTTGAAACCCTAAAAGTACTCGCAATGTTCTTGTTTGCTTTCTGTCAGAAATTATTTCATACATCAAAGTCTTGTCTCCCCAACCAGACTGGGAACTACCTGAGGGCAGGGATCTCATCTCTCCTTTTTCTGTTTCCCCTCAAGAACTGAACCCAAGACTAAGTAATGTATCTTCAAGACCCAGTCTCAACAATAAGGAAACATTGAATGTTTACTATTTGCCAGATTCTATGGGGAACATAAAGGGATATAATATACAGTCCTTGACCTTAAGCTATCTGTACTTTAGTCACCTGGTAGAGTAGGAAGAGATCAGAATTGAAAGTTGGGGCTCTAGCTTCTGATACCTGTCCTGTCACTTACTAGCTATGTGACCTTGGGCAAGGCGTTGGATCAGAAGAGTCTCTGCCAGTTTTGGCATTCCAAATTCTATGTCCTTAAGTTCTTTTCACTTCTTTGTTCTGTCTACAATTTCATCCAATAGTACCATTCAATATTTTAAAGCCTCTTCTAACTAGGACTTGGTATGTAGCATGTGTTCGAAGGGACCCTCCAGCACTGGCATTCGTTGATTCCTTCTTTTGCTCCTGTTAGTGGGCAAGAGCTACAGTCATCCATTCAGCTGGGGCTTATTGAGTTCCTGCTGTGTTCCAGTTCTTTACAAATCATCACCGCATTTCTGTGTAAGAAATCAGTGCACTTTCTGCATTGTAAATATGCTATAATTTTCCTTATCTCTGCAGCTGTGTTATTTGTATAGGATCAAGGGATTGAGAATGAAAAGCAATTTTTAGAGACCACCTACACCTTTCCCTAAGCAAATGCTTTGAGTTTGTGTGATGGATCAAAGGTAATTTCAAGGGATTTTATTTGTTCTCTTTGCATGGGGACTTTGTGGGAACACACCTACACATGTTAATGTCCCCTTTAGGAATATGTGAATTTCTACTCTCTCTAGGACAGAAGTTCTTGAGATATTTAGTATCATGGATCCCTTTGGCATGCTGGTGAAGTTTAGAGACTGCTCAGAATATTGTTCTTAAATGCATAAAATAAAATCCATGGAATTACAAAGGAAACCAATTATATTGAAATATAGTTATTGATGTTTATTGGAATAGATATAGATGTGGATATACGTATGTGTGTACTATATATGTGTAGGCATGTATGAATCTACATACACACATACATGCATAAATAAGTTCATGGACCCCAGGTCAAAAACCACTGAGCTGGGAGAATGATAACATTACCCTCCACTTGAAGTCATGAGGATGGGGCATGGGAACATGGAGACCTGGAAGGATTATGGTAGTCTTCTAAGTTTTTCAGTTTCCTGCCTGAAGCTTCTCATCTTTCTACCTCCCTCAAAGCTTCATTAGGGCCAGCCTTAGGCCTGGGCAGAGAAGGTGAACACAGAATGGCATGAGTTCAGGGTTGGGACAATTCCCATTTCCCTTAAGCCTCTCCCTGATCTGCCTGATTGCCTGGATTGCCTTTTCTGTGGGACAGCACATCTCTCCTAGAGAGAGAGCAAGTTGAGGTAAGGAATAGGAATCAGAAGGAGGGACCAAGGTGAAAGCCTCCAAGAACAAAAGGGAGAGAAAAGAAGGCCCTGGGATCGTGAGGAGGAGAAGAATGAGGAATAATAATAATGTGCAGCATTTAAATAGCACTTTAAGGTTTGCAATGCCCTTTACACATCCTATCACATGTGATACTCTCTAGGTGTTTATTATTAACTTCATTTTATGGATGAGGAAACTGAGGCTCAAAGGATAAATGACCTGCCCAGGGCCATATGTCTGATAATTGTCTGGAAGCAGAATTTAAACTCAAGTCTTCCCAATATCCAAATCTCACACCGGCTGCCAATGAGGAAGGAAAGAACACTACGGAGAAGGGAGAAGCAGCCTTTGCCAATTTCTTAATTTTGCTGAGGCTCACAAAGCCTTCTAATCTTTACTAAGCAACTTTCCCACAATCATCGGGTCAAGTAGGCAGGGCTTCAATTATTATCCTTGTTTTTTAGATGAATAGAGGGAGGTTAGCAAAAATTAAGTGACTTAGCTATGATATCATGGGATAAACATTTGCTAAGCACCTACTATGCACCAGTCCTGGGCTAGGCAGTCGAAAGGCAGAGACTGGATTTCAAATTGGGCCTCCTAATCCAGCCTTATCCCAACACTTAGCACAATGCCTGGAATACGGTAGGTGCTTAATAAATGTTCGCTGATTGATTTTTTTTTTTTGCTCAGGGTCAGCTCTGTGTGTATATATAATCTATGTAAATTCAGTTTGATTCACAAATATTTATGAAATAGCAGGAGAGCTTTGGAGCTGGGAATACCTGGGTTCACATCCCACTTTTGGCACATACTTCCCTGTGACCCTACTAAGTCATGAACATCTCATTAATCTAGGCAAGTCTCTGATTCTCAGTTGTAGAGAATGTGCTGTAGAAGGAATATGAGAGGATGTCTAGATCAGACCTTCCTGACGCTGCAGGAATTCATTCTGTTGTACCCCTGGCAAGGGTCATGAAGCTTTCCCTTGAACAGTTCTAGTGAAAGGAATTTTCCTTGTGCATAGGCAGCTGGTTTCATTTTTAAATAGCTCTAATGGTTAGGATACTTGTCTCTTAAAATGCAACTGAAATCTGCTTCACTCCAATGTCACCACATTATCCCTAGTTCAGGTTGGCTCCGGGTCTGACTGCTCATCTTTGAAAAATAGACTGCAGTGTAGGTAGAAAGCAGACTTAACTCTAGGGGTGGCATGCAGTAGAGAAGAGAGAACCCTGGGTTTGGAGTCAGAGGATAGGCCTGGGTGATGCTGGACAAATCCCCTCGTTTTTCTAATTTCCTCTCCTTTTACATGAGGGGCTTGAGCTACGTGACCTCCAACACCCCTTATAGCTCAAATAATAAAATTACCATTCATAGACACTGGATCTTGGAGATGCAAAATAGGAAAGCTCTCTCTGGCTCTGTCTCTCTGTGTGTCTCCGTTTCTCTGTCCTCGTGTCTCTGTCTCTATCTCTTCTCTCTAACTATTTTTGGGTCCATCTCTCCTTTTCTTTCTCTTTCCTTCCCTCATTTACTCTCATTCTACCCCTCCCCTCTTTACTTCTCTCTCTGTCTGTCTGTCTGTCTGTCTCTGTCTCTCTCTCTCTGTGTCTGTCTGTCTCTCTCTGTCTCTGTCTCTCTGTCTCTCTCCGTCTCTCTCCCCCTCTCTCTCTGTTTTTCCACCCCTCACCTTGCCCCTCAATTGTATACAGCCATGGGATTTCATTGCTTGCACTGCACAAAGCCAGGAAAAGGAGTCAAGTACCTGAACTACCCAGTTGGAGGAATGGGCAAAAATAAAAAACCTTGGAGCTGTGGAAGTGGGTAGAGAGTCAATAAAATGAGTCATGAGGCACACCATTCCAACTAAGGCAAGAACAGACTCGGGTCAAGAACTAGGGCAGAGACAGAGTAGAGTTTGTACATGCACATAAGCAGATGGAAATATGGAACAGCATTTCAGGATCTGGCTCAGCAAATTCCTCATGAAACTCTTTGATTCAATTAAAACCACAAACATGTACAGGGTCCTTACTATTTACAGGGCAATGGAAGAGCTCCAGAAGTCATTAAGTCAAGGTCAATAGGATGAAGTCTCTGTTCTACTTGGGTGATCTTGGGCAATTACTTTGATTTCTCTGGGCCTCAGTGTCCTTATCCGTAAAATGAAGAGGCTGGACCTGATGATCTCTAATGTCATTTCCAGCTCTATTCACATCTATGATCTTAATGGAGCTCAGGGTTGAATTGGGGTGATATCTCTAATACAGAATAGAATGTTTGGATTATAAGAGAGGTGCAAACAGAGATTTCCTAGGAAGGATGGACTCTTTCTGACTGAAAGAATTAGACTCTTTTTCCTGAGAGAGATGGCTTTTATTCTGGGTTTTTGGAAGACGAGCACAGATTTAGAGCTGGATGAGACCTTACAGGCTATTTTGTCCAGAGCCTTTGTTTTACAGATGAGAAAACTGAGGCCCAGGGAGGTTGAGTGACTTGTCCAAAGTCATACAACTAGTAAATGACTAAGGAATGGCTAAGCAGGTAGAAATGGGAGGGAGTGGGCATTCCATGTGTTCAATATGAGCTTAGCAAAGAGGCAGGAGGGCATAGGGCATATTCACAGAATATAGACCAAGACAAGTCTGGAAAACTAGGGTGGGATTCAGATTGAGTAGGATTTCGAATGCCAGGCAAAAGAGAATCTTAAAGGGCCATCAGACTGTTAGCCTTGGGAATTGACAATGATTTTGTTCCTTTGGATTCAACTGTTTTTTGAAGACTTTAAAGAGACCAAAAAAAAAAAAATCTCCTGCTGAGCACAGTTAACATCTCTAATGAAATACTCATGCAACCTGAGTGTTGGAAATAATCTCTCTGTGTAGGCACAAAGCCTCCTGGAGACACAGTGCTTCCACTAAAAAGGGGAACAAAAGAATCATAGAATCTTAGAATTAAAAACACAGAATGATAGAATCTGAAAATGATAATATCTTAGAATTACAAATCTAGAATAATAGAATCTTGGAAATATAATTAGAAACAGAATAACAGAATCATGGAATTTCTGAATCAGAATAAAGTATTTTTACTTAGGATTAGAATTGAAGTTGCCCATAATTTTGACCATGAGTGACTCAAAGGGCAATAGAGAGATATGACAGGCATGAGCAGGATATAGTGTGTAGGGACTGGGGGTGTGGAGGATGTTTCTGGCCAAATTGATAAGCCTCCGGGGTGGTGGTCCTATTTTGGGCATTTTGATTATATCCTCCAATGGAGGTATGGATATTCACATAAAGAACCTTCTTGAGAAAATCCTGGGAAAACCGAACACAGATCAATGAGCAGTAGGGCTAGGAGGAAATCTGGGTGTTTGAGATGGAAAAAAAACCAAACCAAAAACACCTGTGTACAAGTCTATAGCTACTAATGGCTGCCTTGGAGTAAGATGTATTGCCGTTGTACATGATTTCACCTGTGCAGCCAAACTCAAATTTTCTAAACTGTGAGATCCTGGCGATGGCCTAACCTTTGTTCTTGATATGGCAGCCAGAAAGAGGAGTGCCATGTGGCTGAGTAGTGAGAATACTAAGGTCTAGCCTTTGGGAAAGAGGACAGAAGATTTCCTGGACTGTTCCAAGTTTCTGGACTGTTCTAAGACCCAGGCTCCTGGATAGAGGAGGGAAGATTTCCTGGGCAATATCATGTCAAGTTCATGGAGGGTTTGGAGAACTAGCCTCTTAGATATAAAGGGAGGAGTTCATAGGCAACACCAAGATCTTGGGAAGAAGAGGATCACATATGTAGACTCTGAGCATTTGAAAAAAACTGTGACTTAACAGAGGAACGAAACAACCAAACCCCCTGAGCTTTGCTATCCATTATTGTTGTATGTTATCTGCTTATTGCAGGTTTGATGGGAAGAGAATTGTTTCCATCAACCCCAAATTCATTCCATTCCATGGGAAATTAAGATTAAGACCTTAAGGTAGTCCCTTAAAGATAGAAGCTTACATTGATTGTTCTCTAAGGCTCAGCCTTAAAGGTGGAAGTTCTTATGAATAGTGCTCTGGTCACGTGAGAATGAATTATTTGGCAAAGGCAACCCATAAAAAAGGAAAAAAAATAGATGATCTCTTTAGTAGTGTGTCACCCTCTTGCTTCTGCAGCAATGGGGATAGCGTGAAAGAAAATCATACAATTTTTAGGCCTCTTATAAACATTAGCTGTTAGTAATCTAAATATGAGAACCTTGTCCAATGACCAGTGAGTTGACCTAACACACTGGAGGAACTGAACCATATCAATATTGACATTGTTGCTATAAATGAAATCAGATGACCTAAGAGAGTTATAGCTAAATGGAAGGATGAGTCACATATTCTCCTTAGAGAGGCCAATAAAGGAGTAGATGGAGTCAATTTTATTATATCCCTAAAGGCAATAAGAAACACTATTTAAAAAAAACCACTTGGTCATCTCAAAATGCAGTGCTCATAATAAGCATATCCAAAAAGAACACCCTGAAATTAACTGCAGCTTATGCTTTAACATCTGTTTCAGAGAATGGGGTGGTAGAGAAATTTTATGAAGGGCTCCAAAAGACTTTCCAGATATATTCCTTAACATTTTGTAATTTTAATACATAGTTGTGCATAGGGGGAGACAACCCAAAATTGTAAATATGGTTTACAATTATGAAAAAAGTATCTAAAGAATTCTTGGCTATAAGTTTTGTACCTAAATAGTAATACTTTCTTCAGGAAGAGAATAGGAAGGTGCTAGGCATAGGAAGTATTGAACATCACAAAAATGAAATTGACTATATTAACAGGTAGAACATAGAAAGCAATTTGAGAGTCATTTTCTAACCAATGTATAATCAACTATAAACTTGATGGAACTTACACCAAAATGAACACCAAATAGTAAGAAATGATAAAGATAAGAAGATATAGTATGTAACTTCAACAACTCAGAGATTCAAGCAAACTATTGCTACAAAAAATGGGAAATGGATTTTGATGATTTTTTGATTATCAACATCAAGGAAAATATGACTCCCGCTCACCAAAAAAGTTTGCCACTGTCACAGAGCCATCTACAACTGAATTCAAGCAGGTGAGGAAATCTACGTAGATGGTATGGTCTCCCAAATGTTCCTGTTGATATGACATTGCACTGGTGGTATTAATCCCTTAAATACCACTGATCCATCTTTTTTTATTGATCATTCACTCCACAAACATTTATTAAGTAGCTACTGAATGTTAGATACTGTAAGAGAAGCATCAGATACAGAATTTAAAAAGAAATAGTCTTCCCTCTCTAGCAGCTTGCATTCTTTCAGGTAACGTAGTTTTTATTTGGTATAAATGACAAAATATATACAAGGTAGTGTAGAGGGACAAGAGGTGGGGAAGGCACAACTAGCCTGAGACAGGGATAAATCAGGAAAAGCTTCATAAAAATGTGATTCCTTGACCTCTAGTCTTGCTTTTGCATTGGTTGTCCCTGAAGCCTGGAAGTCACTCCCCAATTCACCTCTGCCTCATGGAATCCCTGACTTCCTTTTCAAGGACCACGTTCTCATTGAAGCTATTTCTGAAGCCCTCACCTGCTAGTAGTACCCTTCATTTCAAACTATCTTGTATTTACTCCATTTTATATTTAGTCACTTTATATTTATGCTACATATACGTGTATCTGTGTATGTATCTCTATGTGTGTGTACATACATACACATATATATGATATATAAAATGTTTAGAGACATAATTTCTGGGTAATTAATCATTTTTAAAATTATGATTAGTGTGTAATTAATAAAAAGATGGTCATTTGACTGTCTCTCTTTTTATATATATATTTTTTAAATTTATTTTTAATATGTTTGGTTTTCAGCATTGATTTTCACAGGCGTTTGAATTACAAATTTTCTCCCCATTTCCTCCCCCCCCCACTCCAAGATGGCATACACTCTGGTTGCCCTGTTCCCCAGTCTGCCCTCCCCTCTGTTACCCCATTCCCCTCCCATCCCCCTTTCCCTTCTTTATTGTAGGGCAAGATAAATCT
>JAQQSZ010011907.1:0-12135 GCA_028646595.1 Phalanger gymnotis | reverse complement strand
AAAAAAGTTTTTTTTTCTCTCATGCAACTAGAAAATAAGATGCACAGGCAATGGGGCATGGAGATCTACCGTGCCCTACAAGAAAGTAAGGGAAAGGGGGATGGGAGGGGAATGGGGGGACGGAGGGGAGGGCAAACTGGGGAACAGGGCAAACTGGGGAACAGGGCAACCAGAGTGTACGCCATCTTGGAGTGGGGGGTGGTGGAAATGGGGAGAAAATCTGTAATTCAAACGCATGTGAAAATCAATGCTGAAAACTAAACATATTAAAAATAAATTTAAAAAAATAAAAATAAAAAGAATGGATATAATAAGCAAAGCAAAATCTAAGTTCAGAGAGGGGGTTGTGATGATGGGTTTACAAGGAAAGAAAGAAATTTCAAGAACCTGCGGTGGCCAACTAGATGAAGGAGAAAGAAAAGGGACAGTGGGAAGAAAGCTGATTACAACAACCATAAAGCATTAGTGCTGAGCAAACTCCTATCCAAATAACCCTTTTCTTCTTTGTAAAAAAGGAGACAAGAAGCAAAGAGAGAGGAAAGTATGAGAGTGGAATGGAAGGAAATATCTGATTAATGAGCATAATTGAATGTAAATGAGATGGACTCACCCATTAAACAGAAGAGGATAGTTGAAGGGATTAGAACTCAGAATAAAACAATATTTTTCTTGTTTATTAAAAATACAAACACCAAAAATTTATGTGAAGTTAAAAATTAAAGCCTAGGGCAAAATATATCATTCTTCAGTTGAATTTTAAAAGTCAAGAAAGTTATCATGATGTCAGACAACAGCAAACTAGGTTTACAAAATGTAAACAAGGTAACCACATCTTTTTAAATTTTTATTTATTTATTTTTAGTTTTCAACATTTGCTTTCATAAGATTTTGAGTTCTAAATTGTTCCCCCTCCCTCCATTTCCCCTCCCCTAGATGGCATGAAATCTGATATAGGCTATACATGTATGATCATATTAAACATATTTCCACATTAGTCATTTTGTAAAAGGAGAATCAGAACAAAATGAAAAAAGCATGAGAAAGAAAAGACAAAGAAACAGCAAAAAGAAGAGAAAATAATATGCTTCGATCTGCATTTAGACTCCATAGTTCTTTCTCTGGATGTGGATAGCATTTTCCATCATGAGTGTTTTGGAATTGTCTTAGATTATCACATTGCTCAGAAGAGCTAAGTCTAACAAAGTTGGTCATTGCACAAGTGAAGCTACTTCTTGATGAAAAGTAGCATAGACAGTGAGTTTCAATATCTGTGATATATGCATTGCATTGTTCAGTATCTTAAATGCTCTTTGACAAAATACAACTCCCATTTCCATTAAAAATACTAAAAAACATGGGAATAAATTTTCCCTTCCTTAAATTGATATGTAGTTTATTCTCAAAACAAGAACCAGGATTCTATGTAATGGGGCTAAAGCAGGGTCCTTTCTAGGATTACTGTTTCTTAGAGTACTAGAAGTGCTAGTTATAGTTAGAAGACAAGAAAGAGAAATTTATGGAATTGACAGATTCAATGAAATAGTTATTGCTTTTTCCAAATGGTATATAAAGAGAAACTTAAAGAGTTAACCCAAAAATTTACTGAAATAATAATTTTAATAAAGATGAAATGTATAAAACAAATCCACATAAATCACCAACACTTCTCTTTATAACCAACAAAACCCAATAGGAATAGATGGAAAAAGAAATTACATTTAAAACAACTCTACAATGTGTAAAATACTTGGGAGTCTACCTGTCAAGATACATGCAGGGAATGTATGAATACACCTGAAAAACATTATTTGTGGAAAGAAAAACAGACCTAAATAATTAGAACAATATTAATTGCTCATCAGCAGGCTAAGCCAATATAACAGCAACGACAATTACTACCTAAATTTAATTACTTTGTGCCATACCAAACTACCAAAGGTTACTTTACAGAACTAAATAGAAAAAAAAAAGATAATGCAAGTAATCTAGAAAAACAACAGTTCATGGATAACAAGAGAAATAATAAAAAAAATAGAAATTAAGATGGCTTAGCAGTTCCAGATCTCAAATATACAAAAGAGCAGTAACCATTAAAATAATTTGATGCAGTTTAAGAAATAGAGATGTCACTTGGTGATTAGGTATATACTACAATAAAACAAACTTAGTAGACAAGAGTAAATAACTGGGGTGGTGACTCACTTTCTGACAAAATCTGTTTAGGTTACTGAAAAGAAACCTGAAAAATTAGGTTTATATTGAAAATGTACAAAGTATGTCAAGACTGCCTCCACATGGATACATGATATAAATACAAAAGATTATATTGTAATCAATTTAGAAAACAAAGAAGAAATGATCAGAGGTCAATTCATGACCAAAAAAGGATTTGGATGACATAAGACAATATAGATAATTTTTATTACAAATTTGATTTTAATTTTGTTTTTAGGTAGTATCATTGTTTTTATTGTATTAGCACAGTCCAACCAGGAGCAGTCACTCTCTCCCCTCTTATTTCCCTAACCTTTTGTCTCATTAAAAGAATGTTCTAAATGGTTATTTACATAAATCTTGGATTACAAATTTTTTTAAAAAAAATTTTGTACAAATCTAAGGCAACTGAGATTAGAAAGGAAACAAATAGAAAAACAAATTTTGCAGCAAGTTTTCTTTTTATAGTAATAGGAGCTTGCTATTCATCAGTTCCTCCAACATTTGTCATTACCTAGCAATTTTCCTTTTTAAAAAGTATATGTTTATGTATATATAACACACATATATGTATAAATAGCACATGTATCCATACATACATATATTTAGAAATATATATATGCATAATATCACAAAATGGATAGTGAGTGGAATCATAGGGAAGTGCATTCATATACATTACAGTAGATTTTATCCTGCTTCCAGAACTAAAAGAGTCAAAGGAGGAAAAGCACAAAAATAGCAACAATATTGCTGGTTTGGGGATAAGGTGTTTGGAAGGTGAGAGTGAAGAGAAACATAGGTAAATTTTTCCTGCCTGAAACAGCGGGCCAAGTGAGGGAGTCAACAATGAGCCCTAGAGAAGAGATGCTGGGATGAAAGGGTTAAAACCTCCAGGGTAGTTGTATTAGCAAGGCAATAATCACAATATAGACAATAATTGTAAATATGCCTATATAGTTCTGTATTGCAAAATATAAGAGCCTCTCCATATAGGAGGAAGAAGTATACCATTTATTCAGATACCAAAGAACCAGATCCCTAAACCAATAAGTCTGACCCATACAAGAAGCAAGCAAATTCCAGAACCAATATGTCCACTTTATTATGACAGCAAAGAACCTAAAACAGAACATCATGGAAGGGAGCCAAGCCATCCCATAAACTTCCCACTCTCTGCTGGGACCTTGCCACCAACAAAAACTCATAGCACAGCCAACACACATCTGCTCACTCCCTCAGCTCTAATGACCCCTCTGAGCATTCCTTGCTCCACTCTTCCAATTCCTGTCCTTGAGCAAGTCCCTCCTACCACATGTGACTTAGGCTTCCTGTGACATAAGCAGGTCATATGGAACTACTAATGAGTGGGAAAGATCTACATATTTACAGTAGTCTCTCCTTGCCTCTGTATCTGAGTATCTGGGAAGGATTTTCTAAAGATGCACAGTATTAGTAAGTGAAGAATTAAAGAAAATAATATTTTTAATTAGAATGTCATATTAATTCACCAAAATACAGTGGTATGGGAAAGTACTTTAAAAAAACCCAAAGTAATATTATTCACTTTAACAAAAGATGTTCTCATAAATACAGTTTTGCACGGAATCTTTAAAATGTTTAGAATCTCTTAAACAATGAAGGGTAAAAAGAGCCTTCAATTTAGACTTACATTTCAATATTTCTTTTCTTTTTTTTTTTTTTTTGGTTTTTTGGCAGGGCAACTGGGGTTAAGTGACTTGCCCAAGGTCACACCACTAGTACATGTGTCAAGTGTCTGAGGCTGGATTTGAACTCAGGTCCTCCTGACTCCAGAGCCAGTGCTCTACTCACTTCGCCACCTAGCTGCCCTCCATTTTGATATTTCTTGAACTGTTTCCTTACTGCTTCATATGTCTAAGACTGTATCCCAGTGTTAAGCATATTTTTTGTCATTTATTCTATATATTAAAGTCCTTGAGGTGAAATTTGTTGAGGTCCCAAATGAAGTGAAAGTTGAAGTGAAATTTTCTGAGGTCTAGTTGGATTCCTAACAGAGCTGCCTCAGGGCTTGCTGTTTCTTGATTCAGTGGAGTTAGAGTTGGCCTAGAGGTATCCTCACTTCACTCAGGCAGAACCTCGTCCCTGGAGGTCCTTTTCTGAGGTTCTCTCAATTTGTTTTAGGAGGACAACAACTTTACTCCTTTATTTTTGCTACTCTATGTTCATTTTGTAGTGATTTTCTCTCTATTTGTGGAGGAAATCTGGAGAGCCTAGAATTTTTTTTACCTACTTCATAGTCTTCCCAGAATTAAATTTGCTGATTGTTCACGTGGATGACAGATTCTTTGCAGAGAGCTGAATGATTAACATCATTTGGCAGATTAAGAAAATTTTAAGATAGAACCATGCCAGACAAAAAGTCAGTTTTACAAAGGTATAATTCTATTCTAGAATGTAAGAATGGCCTCAGTAACCCAAAAAGATTTTTTAATATTTGATTTCTTTGATTTTCTGACATTTTTGGGATTGCCTTCATTTTTAAGAAAGATAAAGAGGAACTAAATACTTTTATTCTAAATAAAATATTCATTCTAAAATAAAACATGCATTAAATTAAGTGTGGCTTTATTAATTTCAGTAATAACTACAGGTCCAATTTACTTTTCTATTGTGTGTAATAGTCCCAAATTTATATTCTTCTCAAAAGTGAAAAGCTTGGATTATTTTATTGTAAAAGAATGGCATCAGTTCATGAAATATTCTTTTTTAAAAAGATAATTAAGGTTTCTGTGGTTGGAGCAGCAAATGATATTGAACATAAAGAAAGTGAATTAGAGGATGGTCTATCCCCATGTTCCCAAAAGCGTTTAGAGACATCTTCATGTTCCCCTTTTTCCTCCAATGCAAGTGACTTTGCAAGAGAAAATTGATGTAGATTACTTATTGAGAGCAAGAGAGTACTTTAGAAGCCATTTAATCCAATTCTCTCCTTTTACAAATGAGGAAACAGAGACTCAGAACAGTTAGGTAACTAAACCAAGATCAGCAGCAAAAGCCTGCACTGAGAAACTAGCCGTAGTCCCCAAAATATGAATCTTGAACTCTTTCAAAAGCACCATGGTGACTCAATACGGAAACCAATGTAAGACTTTTTACAACCTATTGAAAACCAGACAAGCTGGACAATCTGGATGTAGTTTGGGCAATTAAGATTGAACCATAATAGCATGAAAAGAATCTTATTACTTTCCCATTAGAGAAACAATAACTATAGATACCTTTTGACTGCTGCCATCATTGTCTCCTAAGAGCCCTGTACTACTAGTTCTTCCACTCCTTTAATAGTTACCTTGAAGATTTCCCAGATCTCACTTATTATTCTATGGGTCATTCATTATCATATCTTGTATCCATGTTCTGTGTCCTGGTTTCCAAATTACTGATCCTACACATTGGACCACATACTAGACTTACCTTGTTGTGTCTAATCCCTCATGGATAGACTTTTCCTCAAGGTTTGGGTAGCCTTCAGCTGATACATTAGACCAACTGATCCTGAATGCAGAACTAATAATTTGGGAGTAGTAAATGTTTTGCACAATAGTATTATCATTATGTTTTCTTTTGCACCAGATGAAGGTATATATGGATAACCACTAGGTGGTACTATGGGAGTATCCAATCATCTGGGTTATTTCTACAAAAAGTGTCCTCGGTCAATTCTCCATTGGCCCTGCCAATCTATTAGCAGTCAATCATTCAATGGTTCTACACCCTATGTGTTTCAAATGATCTAGAAGCATACATGTCAACCTCATTTCTCTATGTCCATCTACTTTAGATTTCCTTTCAAGAATGTGATTCCCAAATACTCAATACTATCATGCATCATTAGAAAAAAAATTAAATTAAATTAAAAGAAGCATAGCAAAATAATATGAACACAGAAAATACAACATGCATACAACATGAGAATTTCATTACTTTGTTTATGGGAACTCCATTCACCATGGTTTCTGATCCACACTGAATGCTACCATGGCAAGCATTGCTGCACCTGTTGCCTCTTGAGTTGATTTATTCTATAACACAACTTTTAGTATGTTAGTCCTATATGTAGATGCTGTTCAAATCAAAAAAGGATTTTTCGTTATAAAGGTCTTAGCTCAGGTTGGCTACATGATGACAGCCATAATCCTTGTCCCTATTCATCTTCAAAAATGCCTATGCAGAAGGAATTCTGGGAAGAAGATGGAAAGAATTTCATAGGAGTAGTTCTCCCCTTCATCACAATAAATCATACAAAAAGACCCCCCAAAAATACTCAATAATGTTAGAAATGCTAGTGAAAGAGCTTACGACAAGGACATTCTTAAAGAAAGAAAAAAAACAACAAAAATCACCATAAAAATATTAACTCACCTAATCACATCCTTAGGCATTTCATTTCACTGCCACTGCTAACCCTAATGTGATATTATCCCATAATATGGTTTGGGGCAACTCTATGATTCCCATTGTTGTTTTAATTTTAGGCCCTGGCTACAAGAATAAGTTCCCTTGTCCCTCTCCTGGAGGTGAGGAGGGAGCAGTGAACCTCAATTAGGTGAAACTTGATGGCTCTGTACTTCTAGAACATCTGTCCTGAGGATTTATCCCTTTCATACTGCTGAAATGTTGGTCTACAGAAGTACTACAACCCTGATGACTTTTGTAATTTAAATTTTTACAGTTTATATAACCTTCTTAGTTATCCTATCATCATTGTCCTGAGTGGGACTTTGCTCCCAGTGTAGAATGTGTCCTATGAATCAATCCATCTTTGTGTTAGACAGAAAGGAAAAGGAAACCATATAGAGGAAAATGGATCATTGAGCAGAATATAATAGAGGAAGGAATAGATGATAAGTACAGCCCTAGTCACAACTATTTAATACTTTGCAAGAGGAAACAGTCAATGGAAGGAATATGATAAATATGAAGAGACCCATGTGCAATTGCATTATTTTGTTCTCAGGAATGTCTTTTGGATTACCTCAACCCAACTCAATAACTTACCTTGGAAACAGTTTAAGGACTGTTAGTTATAGAGAGGAAAGTTGAATTCTGGGAGATCTGGAATGATAAAAGAGGAGAATAAGACCAGTTACAGGGGTTATTAAGAGTTTCTTTACAGAAATTCTCCTGTTGGTCAACCTCCAACTTTGAGAGAAAAAAAAAAACTTAAGAATGGTGTTATAATAGAAAAGAGAAAATACGTTGACTGGGGAGATGCAAAATAGTGTTGCTTTATAGAAGAGAAAGAAGACAGGTTTTCAAAAAGGACAGCATTTGACAAATCAGCAGAAGAAATGGAAAAGTCAGGCAAAAGTGTACTGTATAAGAGAAATGAATAAACACTCATTCATTTTCTTAAAGAAAATCTTTACTTTTAAACAACAACAACAAATGATGAATTGTTGAAGTGGAAGATATCAAAATAATTGTTACATGGCCTTATAAAATCAGAATGATGTAACTCCAAGAACCTCAGCAGATAAATTGGTTAATTTAAAATAGTGAAGTAATAAGGACAGAAATTAGAGCTCTTAAGAAACATGTTGATAAATCTAATCAAAGATTAGAAATTTTAGAAAAAAAGTTAAATAGATATTCTCCATAATAAGAGAATCTGACAAAAAGAGCACCAAAATTATAATTTTAGGAGACAGAAGTAGTAAAGAAAATAATAAAGCAAAATGAAAAAGCAATAAAATTAGAACATGTAACACCACAAAATAAGAATGCTGTCTAAAGATGGTATTACAAAGACAACCTAATCATTACAATTCTCACAGTAAAGTAACATGAATAAGAAAACATGAAAGGCATATTTTAAGTAATCATAAACAGATGTTGCCCAGAAATATTAGAAACAGATGGCAAAACATAAACTATGAATATCTACAGAACACTTACCAAAAGAATCTCCAAGTTTAACTCACCAAGAGATATCAAACTCAAGTTTTAGAATTGCAATATCAAAGAGCCCATTTTTTTAAGAAACAAGGAGAAAGAAACCTCTTCATATTTGAAGAGATAACTAATCAGAATAACTAAGTTAATTACCAAATGAACTGAAATCATAATATCAAGTAATGCAATAAAAATTGAGTAATTCAATTTTTGTGCAATGATGGCAAAATGTAAATGAAAATATCAGTTTTTAAAAAGTCAGACTCTCAGTATTTGAAAACGCAGTGAATATCATTGAGAACAGATTATATAAAGTACACTTCCCCCATCAAGGAAAATGGACTAATAGAATATTAAACATTCAGTCAACTGTCATCAGTGCACTGGACTTTTTACCTATTTTCTGTTTGTCACAATCTACAGCATAAGAAAGTTGTTTTCATAATGTAAAGAGAAATGCATCAATAAAACGTTTTTTGCCCACATTATTCAGATAACCTCCTTGTCTTTTTTTGGGTGAAAACCAGACAAATTAAGTTCATAATGACATATCAGTGGTGCTAGTAGGAATATTACATATGTTTAATAAACACCATTAAAATCATTAATCTGTGAATAATCTATTTTATTGCTATTACATGACTTTTATTCTTGTTCTTCAGTCATTTAAGTCATGTCCCAATCTTTGTAACCCCATTTAGAGTTTCTCAGCAAAGATGCTGGAGTGGTTTGTCATTGCCTTCTCTAGCTCATTTTACAAGTGAGGAAAGTGGGGCAAACAGTGTTAAGTCATTGGCCCAAGGTCATGCAGCTAGGAAGTGTCTGAGGTCAGATTTAAATTCAGGTCCTCCTGACTCCAGACCCAGCATTCTATCCACCTAGCTCTCCTAATTGTAGATTAAAGCCCTTCAAAACTGTACTCATCTTGTTTCTTTCATATTCTTATAGGGCACTTCCCTTACCAATCATATCCCAGACTATCTTTATAAATAATCTTCACTGAACTAAAAAAAATTGGAGACTTTGCAAATTCTGTTTCAGACTTCCCAAAAGACATCCCTAGTTCCTAGTCACCTCCTGCCTCCTGTCATTGTGAATATCTATCCCCATTATCAACAACAGAGACTAGGAACTTAATTGAGTATTTTAGTTAAAAATGTATTTTTTTTGTCTTTTGCTTGGTGGCTGATTCATTTCTCAAAGTTCTTTGGTATCACTGAAGTTATTTTAGAATTGAAGAACTAAATTTTGAACTTTGAAGTTGGTGAATTTAATTAGGTTATAGAAAATACATATTCATAATGTTGTCTTAAAACCTTTTTGTGGTTTCTTATTTAGTTTTAAAATTATAGGTAACACCAGCTTTCTAACCTCCCCTTGTTCCCTGCTGCCATTCTAGATATGCCATGGGCAAAACTCTGGGAAGAAAATGGTATTTTTAGAGAACCTGCCATTTCAGAATTTAAGGAAACAAAGAAGCTGTGAAGAGTAGAGACCTTTTTACAGGGTTTTCTGAACAGAGTTGTCTGTTTATCCCATGAACTTTTTATGTCCTCTCTCTCTCTCTCTCAAAAATATGTATTCCTTCATTGCCTGACTTGTTTCACCTTGGTAATGGACCTAGAGAAAAGGGAGGGAAAGTTAGATGATTGCAGGAATATGAAGCATTTGGCAGGGAAGTGGGGGAGAGGGGGAGAGAGAGAGAGAGAGAGAGAGAGAGAGAGAGAGAGAGAGAGAGAGAGAGAGAAGAAAGGAAGGAAGGAAGGAAGGAAGGAAGGAAGGAAGGAAGGAAGGAAGGAAGGAAGAAAGAAGGAAAGAAAGAAAAGAAGGAAGGGAGGGAGGAAAGAAGGAAAGAAGAAAGAAAGAAAGAAAGAAAGAAAGAAAGAAAGAAAGAAAGAAAGAAAGAAAGAAAAGAAGGAAGGGAGGGAGGAAAGAAGGAAGGAAGGAAGGAAGGAAGGAGGGAGGGAGGGAAGAGAGAAAGAAAGAAAAGAATCTAGCCAGTAAACCTCAAGTTAAGTGGACAGCTTCTGACCATCAAAATTTACCTTCCTTTTGAGAAGAGAAGAAGAGGGAAAGGGAGAGGGAGAGAATGAGCTGAGTTACCCAACTGGCTGGGTCACCATTCAGGCAGCTTGCATTACTCACATGTTGTGTTTATCCTTTGTTTTTGAAAAGGACCATGAAATCAGGGAAATGATGACATGACTTACAGTTGACTTTGATTTGAGTGAGGGAGGGCTGTGCAAAGTCACCAGCCTCACTTTCTCCTCCAGAGCCCTCTGAGTCCAGTGGCCAGATACTCATCAGGTTGACTGGAGATGGCTTAAGGATGATAAATTAATTCTTCAACAGGTGGAAGTGATAAGGGGAACTGCTATTCTGGACCTGATCCTAACCAATAAAGAGGACCAAGTTCCTAAAGAAGAAATTATGAGAACCTTGGAAGGAAGCTATCAGTTCACCTTAGAGG
Source organism: Phalanger gymnotis (assembly GCA_028646595.1). Lineage (NCBI taxonomy): Eukaryota > Metazoa > Chordata > Mammalia > Diprotodontia > Phalangeridae > Phalanger > Phalanger gymnotis. The sequence continues at coordinate 1,514 of JAQQSZ010011907.1, read as the reverse complement.
CTGTGATAGAGGAAAGCCAAGTATGTTCTGATCCAGATATTAGTCCAAGGGTGTATGTTTCCAGCACAGCCTCAATTAATGTAAATATAAAGGATCTATATTTCTGCATTGAGTCAAAGGTGTAAATTAAATAAAAATGAATCCTGAATCAGTTTGGAAGGAGTGAAAACTTCATTCCCTGGACCAAATTAAATGATGTCACACTAGGAACATATGATTGTTTAAAGAGACTGAATCAGCCATTCCTCAATAGATAAATGTCAAGAGATTGTGAACAGGTAGTTTAGAAAAGAAGACACCCAAGCCATGGACTAGCATGTAAAAAATAGTCCAAATCACTAAAAATGAGACAAATGCTAATTAAACATTCTCTAAGGTTCTAATGAACATCTGTTAGATTGGCAAAGATGGCAAAAAGGGAACATTATAGTTGTTGGAGGTATTTGTGAGAAAATAGCCAATTCCATTGTTGATAGAATTATGAATTGTTCTAGACATTTGGGAAAACAATTTAGAACTTTGCACAAAAAAATCACTAAACTATGCATACTCTTTAGCCCACTGAAGTCTTTCCTAGTCCTAAACCCCCAAAAGGTCAAAGAAAGAGGAAAAAGACTCACATGTAAAAATTTGTATTGCAACGCTTTATTATAGCAAAAAACTATAAAATAAGGGGATGCCCATCAATTGAGTAAGTGGCTAAACAATTTGTGGTATATTAATATAATAGAATATTTGGGGTCATAAGAAATTAAAATAAATAGGTTCAGAGAAACCAAGAACATTTATAGAGTGAAGCAGAATCAGGATAAAAATATTGCTACTATTTTCTGTGATGTCTGAATGAGAAGATATCTTGCCTGAGGACATTCTTCTTCTTTTGCATGCATATTCATTTTAAAACCTTCTTTATCAGATTCACAATAGACACACACACATAAATAACATACTTACATATTTATATGCATATACATGTGTATATGTATGAATTCATCACACCTATTTAGAGGTATGTCATCTCTAAGAACCTCTCTTAAGCTATAGTCCAGAAATACAAATTCTACCTTCAGACATAATATTATTAAGTAGCTATATAACTCTCAATTCCATATTTACTTTTATTTTTTAATATTTTGAATTATCTTTTATTTTCCATTCCACATTTTCTCCCTTCTCCACCCATTAAGAAAGCATGAAATACCTCTGCCTTTCTCCTTCTTTCAATATAATCCTCTCTCACTCCTTAATTATATTTTTTTTAGATATCATCCCTTCATATTCAACTAACCCTGAGCTCCGTGTGTGTGTGTATGTGTATATGTGTGTGTGTGTGTGTGTGTGTGTGTGTGTGTGTGTGTGTGTGTGTGTATTCCCTTTACCTACCCTGCTACTGAGAAAGGTCTCATGGATTACAAATATCATCTTCCTATGTAGGAATGTAAATAGTTCAACTTTAATAAGACTCTTATGATTTCTCTTTCCTGTTTACCTCTTCATGCTTCTCTTGATTCTTG
>JAQQSZ010011906.1:0-12136 GCA_028646595.1 Phalanger gymnotis | reverse complement strand
GTTCAGAGCCATTGTTTTATAGGTTTTTGGAGGAACTTGGTGGGGAGCTCAAGCCAGTCACTGCTTCCCAGCCGCCATCTTGGCTCCGCCCCCCACGGCTTTCACTTCTTACTGTGTATTATGGCTTTCGCCATTTGGGACCCCGCAAGCACCTTTAGGATCACTGTGAGGATTAAACAAGAGCATTTAGAAAGCATTTAGTATGGGCCAGAGTAGGCACTACATAAATGCTTATTCCCTCCTTTCTTCCTCTTCTTAATGCAGTCTAAGATTATATTAGCTTTTGGGGGGCTTCTATGACATACTGCTGACTTATGTTGAGCTTCTAGTCTCCTAAAACCCTTAGATGTTTTATAGAACAGCCATTGTCTAAACATGCCTCCGCCATCTTGTACTTGTGAAATTGATTATTTATACTGCAGTCTACAACTTTATTTATAATTATTCCTATTGTGGTAGTAGCAATATTTATCCCACACTGCCTAGGCTAGTTTTCCTCTAAAAGGTAGTGAAATCATTCTCTAGATTTAATTGGCCTGAGGGACTAAGGCTTTTACTGTTGACCGCTGATGAATGAAGAGTTAGAGACTCCTCAGGCTTGACACATCCTGTCAATTGACTGTGCCAATGTGGCAATTGTGGAGGCATGGGAACTATTTCCCATCATATCAATAATGCTGCATGATTGCCTAATATCCTTTTCATGTTATTGTTACTAAACTTTTTGTTAAACATTAGATGTTCTATAAGTATCTGATTTCATTCTCCTGCCTGACCCAGAACATTTAGTATAGTTGGCAGAATTGGATCAAAATGACTGGGTAGCTGCCTTCATGCTTGAAATGGGCAGATGATGAGCCCGTGATGACTCGACTGCTTGATGTGTGTCCCTTGCCCCTTGTGATGGCTGTGCTGCTGGCTAAATACCGTGAATTCTCTCAACGTGACAGGGAAGGAGCCCTCACACACTGATTGGGCTTAGAAACTTAAAAGTCTTTGGGTATATCCATTAACTAGAGACAAATGTGAATAAATGGGCACTAGGTCTCAAGAGCTATGCTCTAAAGATTATAAACTCTGTAAAATGTTGTTTGGAATTTACATGATTGTATTTGAGGGTATGGTAGGATAAGGGTCCCAAGTTTTGCTTAAGGTCTTCTCCTAAAGCAGATTAGGCTAGTTTTTCTTTAAAAGGTATTGGACAGGGCAGCATGGTGGTGCAGTGGTTAGAGTACTGGGCTTGGAGTCATGAGGACTTGAGTTCAAATCTGGCCTCAGACACTTACTACCTTTGTGACCCTAGGCAAGTCACTTAATCCCAATTGCCTCCAAAAAAAGAGAAGGTACTGGACTCAGGTGGATCAGGATAACTAAAGCTTGAACCAATAAAACAGCTTCCTGGTGCCTTAAATACAAAACCTTAGGTATACGAAGAATCAGAAGTTCTTTCTTTTACGTTGGCATGCCACCATGGCAGATAGAGACAGGGAAACTGTTCCCTATTGAATCAATGCTATTTTCTTGCTAAATATCCTTTTCATGATATGGCTAAGCAAACTTTCTTTTGTTAGCTTAGAATGTCTATGAGTACCTCATTTTATTCCAAGATGGAATCCAAATATGCATCAGGACTAGCCTACAACATTTATTTATAGGGGCAGATAGGTGGCACCATAGTGCCTGGAGTCAGAAAGACTCCTTGAGATCAAATCTGGCCTTAGACACTTACTAGCTGTGTGACTTTGGAAAAGTCACCTAACCCTGTTTGCCTCAGTTTCTTTATCTGTAAAATGAGCTGGAGAAGGAAATAGCAAGCCAGTCCAGTGTCCTTGCCAAGAAAACCCCAAATGGGGTCTACAAATAGTTGGACATGACTGAACAATAACAATACCCATCAACACTTGACAGGAATGGATCAGAATTTAGTTATGGTAGTTGTAGTGGGGAAAGGGAGATAGGAAGGCAGTAGAGCCTCAGGTGATTGAATAGCCCCATATGGAAGCCTGGTACCCTGTGACTGCTGAAGATGAGCTCTCTCATCTGGTGGTTACTGAAGAAGAGTAATATAAAGGAACAGCTTAGATAGGGCCAAGAGGAGGATTTCCTGATTATTGTTAATAGTCCTAGGAAAGCTGGATCACCAGCATAAGGTAAATAAATGCAGTAAACCATCACTGAATGTTTAGCAACTAGAGACAGACAGTTCCATCTGCTTTGGGTTTTTGTTTTTTTGTTTTTGTTTTTTGGGCTATGCCCTAAAGGCTGAATAGAAGCTTATGGATTTATTAACAGCATAAGTAAAAAGGAACTGAGATTGGCAGGCTCCAGGCGAGTGAAGTTTGTCACAACCCAGCAGTCATATGGGAAAATTTGTTTAGAGCTACTGAGATCAGGGGTTATAGGGTTATAAGAGAATGAGAGAAACAAGGATGAAAACTAGGAATGTGTCCTAGCCCTATCCAAGTCTTAGAGTCTTACCCTGGGCTTACCCTGTTATGATCTCCTCAGTGGGGTCCGAGGGTGGGCAAACTTTTGCAATCAGGGAACTTGGGAGGTTATGGGAAAATTTTTAACAGTAACCTAAAAAGGAAGTAGAATGATGGTGAATGAGACAATAGTTTAAAGTCTGGCAAAATAATAGGTGGAGTCTGGCAGAATCCTAGCTTAGTAAGTTCACAGAAGATTTATTTTTGTGAATCAGTTGAATTAGTCAGGGAGTCTGGTTGGGGACCATCCTTTATCGATTTTTTGGGTGGCTAAGATGGGGAAATGTATATATTTGGCTCTACAAAGCAGCCAGTTTCCTGATTGGATTCTGTAAAGGGGGGGGTGGGGTTCGAAATTCCTAAAAGAGATGGGTTTGGTAGACTGAATATACCTTTGAGACAATTAGACTCCTTCCTTGTGGGTAGAGTCTCACCTGAGTAGTGTCAGGTTTTAGACAAGGCCTCTCCTGACACATACGGGCATGGATGGACCAATGAAATTCCAGAGGGAGATTGGAGCAGCCACAAGTGGCCGTTTGGGCAAACATTTGTCTGGTCCACCCCTGCAGAGAGGAGGTGAGCCAGGAACCAGGCCTGTACCCCCAGCTTAGCTGGATGGAAGGGGCAGGCAGCCCCAAAAGTGCTATTTTATTTCTGGTCTTCAAGAGGAATGCTGGGCTAGAATTATTTATATCTAACTCCTCTCATCTCTCTGGTGCAGGGTTATCATTCTGAATTCTGAAGGAAAGGGACTTCCCTGTTTGCTCTAAAGCAGAAAGGTATCCCTTAGCTTACTTAGCTCTTTCTTAATAAGCACTGGTTACATAAAAGATCATCATGAATAGTGAATCCTGAGCAAATTCATTTATCTAAGCAAAGAGGCAAAGTAATCAGAAAATTTATACAGATTAGACTATACCAAAGAATATACAAGATTGAGTAAGCTATGTAGCTGGGAGCAAGACAAAACATTAGACAAAACCAGGAGAAAACACTCTCAATCAGAGGAGGTGCAGTCTAGAAGTCTCTAGAATTCCAAGCAAGTCCAGAGACATGATGGGGCTGGCTTGTCAAGCATGTGTGCTATTTCTAAGTCTTTCTCCTCCACCTTCCAGATTCCACCTGTCTATTTCAAATATGCACCAGCACCTACTCAGTAGGTTCCTTATGCAGTTTTGCATTACAGTCAGCATTCTCTCCACCAATCTGAAATCACATATCCTTCCACATGCACAGCACTATTAATGCCTCAGGCTTGGTTAGAAGTCAGGTTAGACTGGCTATGGTAACTAACTTGGAGAATGGACAGGGTATTGCAAAAGTCTTACTGCACTTTTAAGCTTTTGTAGCTTAAATTAATTACTAAACTAATTTGGAAAGTCAACAACTGGCCAAGAAAGTGATGTATGAGAATGGGGCTTGGATTTCTGGTCCATGGCTTGAAATTCAAGGATGGAAGATTTTAAACTTTTATAACCTAAAATTGCACTAAAAATTTTGAGACATCTTATACATAAACAGCCTTCAACCTCTCCCTTTGTTGTTTTTAGTTTAAAGGCATTTTGATTAGGTTTTCAAGACATCCTACAAATGCATTCTAAACAGCCTTTGTTAGGGGTGCTTCTTCTCTCGCCAGGAATCTGCCATCCTTATATTTCAAGCCATGGTCCAGAAATCCAAATCCCATTTTCATACATCACTTTTTTGGCCAGTTGTTGACTTCCTAAATTAATTTTTCTCTTCTGCGTTCCTTGTCTTCAGTCGGCAACAATGAGGCAAACACAACTGGTGCCCATATGGTCTGAAGTTTCTTGTCCAAGATTTCATAATCACTGGCAATATTTTTTTAAAAAGTTTTCTTCTGGCAGTGTGATTTATATCTATGTGGTAGTTGTCATCTGTTTTGATAAGTCTTGGGAGCTTCTCTGTTACGTCTTGGATACATGCTCTGAGAGACAATAGATTTCTCTATTGTTCTTTCTAGATCAACAAATTTCCTTAGTTACCCTCAAACAGATAATTATGAAATACTACTGTTACTGTTCATTTCTTCCTCTGACCCCTACTGTATGATCTTTTCCCCTCATAGCTTCTATGGTTCTATATATGATTCTTTAAAGTAGAGAGTACACGCACTGGCTTAATATCCTGGACTCAGGCTGGCTATATCCCGTTTTCAGGGCTCCAGGGAAGTTTCTCTTTTTCTGCTGCCATTGGCTTGGGTTCCTGTCGTTTGGGTTCCCCCTACTTTTGGGGGCCTGTGGTTAGCATTCCATTTCCTTTTAGTCCCTCATTTTCATACTGTGTATGTATTTGTTTTTAAATGCATTTCTTGTAATCAACAGATTGTGGGGTTTTATTTTCTTATCCAATCTGTACCTCTTTTTGTTTTCTTTTGTTTTATTGGATTGTTTCATCCACTCGCATTTAAAGTTATGAGGAATAGGTTTAGATTTTCCTTCATTTGTCTTTAATATTTCTCCTCCCTCCAAATTAGGATTTTCCCCTCCCCCCTTCCTCTGCATACACAGTATCCTTTGTTCCCTCAGTTATTTTAGTTTAATCTATTTCAAGGCAGCCCTATCCTCCACCTTCCAGATTCCACCTGTCTATTTCAAATATGCACCTCTCATTTTTGGCATCCCTCTCTTCATTTGTTAACCCCTTTCTCTAGTTTTGATTTTTGCTCAACTTATTAATTTCTTTTATCTGGCTATTTAATTCTTCTCTACTTTGTCCCCTCTCAATTAAGTAGTCAAGTAAAAGCCCCCTTCTCCTTCCTTTCAACTTGTTTTGTTCATTAATTTTTAAAATTTCATTTTCTGTGCCTTTTCTAAAAAGGATTTTCTCTTTCTGTCTATTCTAGACTTTTTATTCTTTGATTCATGGCCCTTATACTTATTTAGTCCCTGTATTCCTCATGGAATTAAAGCTTCTAAGGTATCTTCTAAACAGTTCTTTTGTTAATTGCCTTGTAGATCTTGCTCCTCTGGTTCCCTTTTTCTGTTCTGTCTCATTCTTAGAAATAACAACTCCAGAAAGGTCATAAAGAGGAATATAGATGGCAATGGCCCCATAATAGGAATTTTCCTACATCCCTTATTATGCAGTTCATTATTAACCTTTGTCCTTCTAATAGTCATTTTCCCACCATTTGTCTTGAACTCTCCCACAAGGGTCCACAGTTTTCCACTCTTGGGGGTGTCAGTTACCCTCAGTAGCTCTAATTCTCCTTCTCCTGAGAAGGAGAAGTTGCCACTCTAAGGGCTGCATCTCTGTGGCTTATACTTACTGTAAGGTCCCCATCTGCCTTCCTCCACAAGAACATTCATCAGTGGTACCCTCTGCCTCTAATGAAACAAGATTTCACTCTTTCTTTTCCCTATTTTCAATCCTTCCCTTTCTCTCCTCACTCATTTTCCTATAGGCTCTCTCTTTCCTGAGAGACTACAGGAGTTATTTTTCACTTCATTGTTAACTTTTGACTCGATTAGGGTGTTTCATGTATTCTTCTCTATCTTCTTCCTCCCCTAACTCCTACTCCTCCCATTCTGTAATTTATTCTCTGTCTGTCAGTATCTCTCTCTTTCTCTTTCTCTCTCTCTCTCTCTCTCTCTCTCTCTCTCTCTCTCTCTCTCTCACACACACACACACACACACACACACACACACACACACACCCATCAATTAACTTGTAGTAGGACATGAGATTTAGTCTGTGATATTTCAGGCTTGTTTCTTCCCTATCACTTCTTTTTGTGAATAAATTTTTTTTTTTGGCAGAGCAACTGGGGTTAAGTCCAAGGTCACACAGCTAGAAAGTGTGTCAAGTGTCTGAGGCTGGATTTGAACTCAGGTCCTCCTGACTCCAGGGCCAGTGCTCTACTCACTGTGCCACCTAGCTGCCCACCCCCCCAAAATTTTTAAAATTAACTTTGAACATAAATTACATAAGGACCAAAAAAGAACAATTCCATATATATAATACAACATAAAAAGGGTTAACTCTAAAACCATGAATTTCCATTTCACGCTGTTTACTTTTTCTGAAAAAAACTATGTAATAGATACCACACATCGTTTTCAAAGCTATCCTGATTTCCTGTGCTTCCTTTTATGTTTTCTTTTGTTCTCTGTGGTGCACTTTTATTTTTTTCCCTACCTCTCCACTCCACCCCCGAGAAGGCTACAATTAAATATAAATATGTGTACATGTATGCATATATTTAAAACCATATCATATATACTTCTATTTATCAGTTCTTTCTCTGGAGGTGATTAGCTTCTTTCTTCATAGGTCCTTTGTAGTTGATTTGAATATTTGTAATCTTCAAAATGACTTAGTTGTTCAAAGTTGTACAATATTACTGTTACTGTGTACAGTGTTCTCTTGGTTCTGAGCATTTCAATCACTTTTTATGCAAATCGTTCCATGTTTTTCTGAGAGCATCCTTCCCATCATTTCTTATAGAACAATAATATTCCATCACAATCATGCACCACAGCTTGTTCAGCCATTCCTTAATTGATGGGCATACCCTTAATTTCCAGTTCTTTGCCGCTACAAAGAGAACGGCTATAAATATTTTAGAACATATAAGTTCTGTTCCTTTTTCTCTAATTGTCTTGGCAAACAGACCTAGTAGTGATATTGCTAGGTCAAAGGGTATACACAGTTTTATAATTCTTTAGGCATAATTCCAGATTGCTTTCCAAAATGGTGGGATCAGTTCGCAGTTCCACTAATAGTGAATTAGTGTTCCAGTCTTTCCATATCCCTCCAACGTTTGTCGCTTTTCCTTTCTATCATTTTAGTCAATCTGATAGTGTAAGATGATATCTCAAAGCTGTTTTAATTTGCATTTCTCTAAACAATAGTTATTTAGAGCATTTTTGTGTTACTGTATATAGTTTTGATTTCTTCATCAAAAAACAGCCTGTTTATATCCTTTGACCATTTGTCAATTGGGAAATGACTTGTATTCTTATACATTTGGCAAAGTTCTTTATATATATGATATATATATATATATATATATATATATATATATATATATATGATATGAGAACTTTATCTGAGAAACTGTCTACGGAAAATCCCCCCCCCCCCCACAATTTTCTGTTTTCCTTCTGATCTTGGCTACACTGACTTTATTTATACAAACTCTTTTTTAAAAAAAATTATTTTTTATTTTTACTTTACAACACTCAGTTCCATAAGTTTTTGAGTTCCAAATTTTCTCCCCCTCTTTTCCCTCTCCCACTCTAAGATGGCATGTACTCTGATATAGGTTCTACATATACCTTCACATTAAACTTATTTACACAATAATCAAGTTGTAAAGAATTATAAGCAATGGAATGAATCATGAGAAAGATGAAACAAAACCGAAAGAGAGCAAATAGTTTGCTTCAACTTGCATTCAGACTCCATAATTCTTTTTCCATCGTGAGTCTTTTGGAGCTGTCTTTGAACCTTGTATTGCTGAGAAGAGCCAAGTCTATCAAAGTTAGTCATCACAGATACTGTGTGTCTGTAATCTTGTATAATGTTCTCTTGGCTCTGCTCCCCTCACTCATATACAAACTCTTTTTAGTTTAATGTAATAAAATTATCTATTTTATACTCATGATGCTTCCTATTTCTTGTTTATTCATAAATTATTTGCCTATTCATAAGCCTGATAGGTAATATGTTCCATATTCTTATTTTCTTGTGATATTTCCCTTTATATGTAGGTCATGCATCAATTTTGACCTTATGTTGGTGAACAGTCAAAGATATTGGTCTATGTCCAATTCTGCCAGACTGCTTTCCAGCTTTCCTAACCATTTTTACTAAATAATGAATTCTTATTCCCAAAGCTTAAATCTTTATATTTGTCAAACACAAGATTATCATAATAATTTGTTACTATGTGTCATATAATCCTGTCACTTCAATTTGATTTCTGTTTTCACTCATGTTTCCTTGTGTACTTTTAGAAATAAATTTTTTAATTGAAGAAGTCTCTTCCTTTTTATTTTGTTGTTAATATTGTACTTGGTTGCTGTATCTATTTACCTTTCTTATGTATCTGTTGTCTGGGGTGTTAGAAAAACAAGTAGTTTTTTTCAGGTCTGTTTTTCTTTCTAGAAATGCTTTAAATACCTGTTTTTAATTGACTGTCCATCTTTTTTCCTGTTAATGATTGGGATTAGGTTTGCAAAGTATGTCACTTTGGGTTGTATTTTGGTATCCTTTGCTCTTTGGAACACATTATTCTATTTTCTTTCTGCAGTTTCTGGTGGGTATAGAATGGCTTGTGTTATTCAGATTTCCTTTCCTTTATATTTGAAGGTCTTTAACCTGGTCACTTGCAGAGTTTATTGTTGATCATTGTAATTGTTAAATTTAACTACTATATGTCTTGGAGTTTGTAGCATAGGTTTCCTTTTTCTTTTCCTTTTCTGGAAGCAATCTTTAGATCTTTCAATTAGCACTTTGTTTCTGTGTTCAGATGTTCCAGATAGATTTATTGTATTATATCATTAGGGTTTTTTGATTTGTATTCTTCGTATATATATATATATATATATATATATATATATATATATATATATATACGTATATGCATATATATGTACACATACATATACATGCACATACACATTCCATAAATTGCCATGAAGTATCTTATCATCAGGACCAATGTTTTGCTTGCATAAAGATCACATTAGTTTGTTTGTGTTTAATATTATTGCGTTTTGCTTTTTTTCTCCTAGGTTGTCCTTCGTTTCTGTGTATTTGCACTTCTGACTGATTATTCTTTCTTTTGTTTCTTTGGTGAGACTTGCCATTTGTGGATTCAAGTTTTTGTATTTTGCTATTTACTTCTATTCTGCATACCATAAATTCTGCTTTCACAATTCTTATTTCTTTTTTAAACTATTCAGTAATTTCTCACTATGATTTAATGCTCTCTTGTGAATCCATAAGGTCTTGTTTCATAAGGCATTGATTTGTTTTCCTTTATCTTGCAATATTTATTAATAGATATCTAGACTATTTTAACTGATCTGGAGTCCATATTCCACTCTGCTATTAATATCCTCCCTGTTGGTTTATCTTCCTATGCTCAAGGTCTTTAATTGAGTTTTCTTCCTCTTGAGATCTTCGGTAATTTCAGCTCCCCACCCCACCTCCACCTGACCCTTATTGTTCACTTTCTGACTCTTTCCCCTTTGGTGGTAGTTTCTTAGTTTCTTTAGGGGCTGGAATCAGCCTGTCTCAGCATCTTCCTACAATGTGCAAATCACATATCTGAGGCCTCAGTTCCTGTCCCAAGTGATGCCTGGGAGGACAGAACTGGTCTCAGATTGATGCTAGACTTTTTCCCTCCGGCTTAGTTGAGTACCACACAGCCACACATATGACTCACCCTAGTTTCCTTTATTCTTTAGTTCTCTGGCCAAGTTCTGTGGCTGCATAAAGTGCTGCTTTGTTAGTATCCTAACCCAAGCAACTTCTGCTTCTTGTTTTTTTGTTGAAGGGGGTTCTGCCTTTAGGCACTTGGTGGCAGGGGTTGGTGGTGGGTGGGTAGGGTTGAGTTCTGCTGTAAATATTCAGATTAACTTGTGTAGCCCTGTTGCCAGAATGTGGTGGGTGCAAAGGGAGGGAAAACAGTGAGCATGTTAGGTAGGGGTTAGGGATTAACCTGTTAGTTCATAGAACTATTACTCCATTGGAGTTCTTAATGTCCTACACTTTGGAGATAGCTCAAATTACTATCTGTTATGCAAAATTCTTATTTTGGAGAGATTTGAGAGGTCATGAGGATTAGAAAAATTGTCTAGTCCTCAATTTTGTTGGTTAAGTGATCTAGAACTCCAGTTTCATCTGACCACTTAACATCAATTGGCCTTTACAAAGAGATATTTGCTTCAAAGATATAGAAAGAACAAATGCCAAAACATTTTCCCCAATACCTCAAGACATATTCTTTTTCCCTAGCATCCGTTTGGTCTCTAGGAGAATAGTTTCAAAACTTAGCTCAGCTTCTGTAAAGCATTGATTGTACCAAGTTCACATCCAAAGGTGGCATCTCAACTGTATGAATTCTTCCGTTGCTGGGCTGGAATCCTGAAGGTCATTCCTTTTCTTCTTCAAGTCATCAATGCTAGGTTGGCTGCAGTATCTGGTATAGTCTCTAGGATTCCTGTAGATCACTATCCTGACCATTTGGAACTTCCAAAGTCAGAAATTTAATTCACTTTACCTAGGACAGAAAAGAACAAATGAACACCAAGGACAAAGGCCTGTTTTCTTGGGGCCATATAAGTTCTCCCCTTGTAGCATGGTCTTTCACCAAACATGGGGAACCAGAGTCATTGAGATCCCTCAAGAATGAATGAGGCAAAAGAGAAAGTAGCTTAAACTAATAGGATTTTTTGAATGCTTCTGTAACTAATCAAAGAACCTTCCCTCCATGACATGATAAACTGGCAGAAGCAGTTACAGATTCCCTTACAAATCATTATGATTCTCCTGTTCTGCAGCACATGTAGAGAAGTTTCTTTAGCTGAGCAAGCTGATGGGGTTTGCAAATGTTTCAGACTCCATTACAGAAGGATAAACAGCTTTCTCTTTTGTAAAGCATCTAGCTTCTTCCTCTTCAGAAAGAACCTCAGATCTATTTTTCAACCCTACTTATATATTTGTCCTTTTCCCTCCCCTTCACTTGCTCTGTGTAATGATTTTCCACTTTCTGGCATCTTGACAAGAATCAAGTCTCCCCCACCACTTAAAATCCTTTTCCTCTGCTAATGAAGCATCACTTCCATTTCTTTTAGGGGCTCTTCATTTTCCCTAACAACCTACAGTGTGCAGAGGTATCCTTAACTCCTTTCACCTTCTTCTCCAGGAAGGAGATCAGCCTAGTCTTGGAACTCAGTCAACAGCCACTCAGCTGTGGCTGAAATATAAACATTGGAAGCAAGCTTCACATTTTTCCTATTTTCCATAATGGTTGAGTTTTTTCATTCTTGTTTTTTGGAGTATGTGTGCCTAGTTAACCCTCAACCCTAAGTAGTCAGTTAACTCTAAGTACTTAGTTTTTAAGTCAGTTAGTTATTGCCTTTTAAAAATTTGAGAACACCACTCAATGTCCTTTCCTCAGTTATCCTATGGCCACACCCACTTCCCCTTCGGGTTAGTACCAGCCTCCAGTCTATTTTACAAAGCTGCCCCACCTACCAAACCATTCAATCAATATACTCTATCAGTTTCTTTCCCTTACTCACCCAGACTTGTCTTGCCAACCTTGCCTTCTCTCTTTCTTTCTTGAGATAGTGTCTTCAGTTCTATTCCCTAAACTGTGATCTAGCCTTGTCTATGATCCCCACATAACACTCAATATTTTATCTCCCATCACTCATGGCTAGGGCTATTGTGAGGCTCAAATGAAATAATGGATATAAATCACCTTGTAAACCTATAGCACTATATAAATACCAGTCGCTGTGGGCATCAATCATCAATCATCATCATAATCATCACCATCATCATCATCATCACCATTATCATCATCATCATCTCCATCATCCCCATCAATCATCACCATCATCATCATCATCACTATCATCACCACCACCACCATCATCATCATCAT
>JAQQSZ010011905.1:0-12136 GCA_028646595.1 Phalanger gymnotis | reverse complement strand
TGATAACGCATGTGGCCTATGTTGAATTGCTTGCCTTCTTAGGGAGGGTGGGCGGGGAGGGAAGAAGGGAGAGAATTTGGAACTCAAAGTTTTAAAAACAGATATTCAAAAACAAAAAAAAAAGTTTTTGCATGCAACTAGGAAATAATGTACACAGGCAATGGGGTGCAGAAATTTATCTTGCCCTACAAGAGAAGAAGGGAAAGGGGGATGGGAGGGGAGTGAGGTGACAGAAGGGAGGGCTGACTGGGGAACGGTGCAACCAGAACATACGCCATCTTGGAGTGGGAAGAGGGTAGAAATGGGGAGAAAATTTGTAATTCAAATTCTTGTGAAAATCAACACTGAAAACTAAATATATTAAATAAATAAAATAATTCTGAAAAAAAAGAAAAAAAAAGCTTGAAATGTACGATTCTAGTAAGACAACACAATTTCTAATACCCCGTATCAGTCATATATTTCTTTGTGATTAAATGGATCTGAAGAGAAAATTTTAAACTATAGGTAACAATGCTTTCATGCCATCGTGTGCACCTCACATGGCAGAACTGTAATAATGGTAGTGCTCCAACATGAAGTCAGAGCTTAAGACATATAATAAGAAATCAGAGAGACATCTACAAGACAATGATATGTATTATAGAGCTGTGGGATCTAATCTTCATTTTGCTGCTACGTCTCTTTGTGACTTTGGGGAAGTCGGTTCGCTTCCTGAGTCTCACTTTCATGGTCCACAAAAGGGGGGATGGGATTAGATGATATCAAAGGTATCTTCCAACTCAAAAGTTCTATGATTCTAAAATGGATTAGAGAACAAAAGTAGATTTAACACAAGATCTGGAAAAAGATGGCCTCAAAATTCTCCTATAATCCCCTGTGTCAGAGAAGAAAAAGATTTTAAATTATTGCTAGGCTACTTTAACTGAGATGTAATTAAGTTTTAATTATATTTTAAAACTTATTTCTGCTCTTTTCAAACAGAAAATAAGTCCAAGATTGTATGGCAAATCCCTAAACAGGTCTTTCTCAAGTCCTCATTAACTCTCACCTAATATACTGCAATAGCCTGCTAATTAGTCTCCCCCTGCCTCATTCCTTCCCAAACCATCAGCCACACAGCTTCCAAAGTGATTTTACTAAAGTGAAGGTTGACTATGTCACTCCCCTGCTTGATAAACTCCAGTAACTCACTATTTTATCCAGGATCAAATATTAATTATTCTGTTCGGTATTTACACTCCTTTACAACCTAAGCCCCAACCTACTTTTCTAGTTTTTATTATACATTACTCCCTACTTCATGCACACTATGGTCTCACCAAATTGGCCTTATCGTTCCTTCTATGGAGCACTCTATCCAAGTTTTCTGCATTGGTTGTCCCTCATACCTGGAATATACTACTCCCTTACCACCAAGTCCCAGTATCCCTAGTTTCCCTCAACTCTCAGCTCAAACACAGATATCTACATGAAGTTTTTCCTGATCCTTATTGCCCCTATTCCCATTCCAGGTGTTCACATCTTCCACCCAAAATTTGATTTTATTCACTTTCTCCTCAATATTTGACTTTTAAGGCAGAGAGGCAACATATAGTGTCAATAAACATTTATTAAGAATCTACTTTGTGCTGGGCACTGAGTTAAGTGCTATAGATACAAAGAAAGGCATAAAACAGTCCTTGCCCTCAAGGAACTCACAATCTAATGGAGAAAAACAATTCATTTTTTTAAAAGTGAAAAGAAGGGGTCACACAAGGGAAAAGGGCATGATGAAGTCTTATAGCTGGAGTGTCCGAGTTGATTTTATCTTGCAGAATAATGAGTTTCTAG
Source organism: Phalanger gymnotis (assembly GCA_028646595.1). Taxonomy (NCBI): domain Eukaryota; kingdom Metazoa; phylum Chordata; class Mammalia; order Diprotodontia; family Phalangeridae; genus Phalanger; species Phalanger gymnotis. The sequence continues at coordinate 10,303 of JAQQSZ010011905.1, read as the reverse complement.
AGATGTCTAGAGAAGTCTAAGAAAGTGGCAGGGAGGGGAATAACAAGGAGAGTTCCCTGGGTGCCCTCCTTAAATGGTTGAGGATCAGGGAGGCACTCCCAGATGTCTTTCCCCAATCAGAAGGAGGGACTGAAGAGCACTGAGCATGGAATCAGGAAGATTAGGGTTCAAATTTCACCTCTGACCCACTAGCTATGGTCGAATCACTTAACACTTCTGACCCTCAATTTCTTTTCAGTACCTCCATCACCTGAGAGGCCATATGGCATTATAGAGAATTGACCTTGAAGTCAGGAAGATCTAGGTTCAAGTCCTGTCTTGGACACATATTAGCGTCCAGACAAGTCACTTAACCACTCAGGGCACTAGACATCTCTCTCAGTAGCACAGAACATTTGAACCTGTGTCAGCAGAAATTCCTCAAGCAGGAATTCCCTAGACCAGTGAAATAACAGGTGTAGTCCCATCCTTACCTCTCAAATGCTGGTTGTATGCGTCATATATTTAAAAGCTGCCAAGAGGTCACACAGAATGTGGATAAAAAAACCCAGTGGGTAGAGCAGAAGCCAAGAACGAAAAGTAGTGGTGCAGGTGAGGAAATAGAGACAATAAATGAAATACTGTAAAACTTTTAAGTGATAGACTATACTCATCAACGAGCTTTCTGAAATATTTCTGAAATTTTATAGCTTATGGATTATCACTAAGTCTTGGATCCTAATGCTAGCTCAGAGATATGAGCATTCTCTGACTTACTCACCAAAAACCATTCATTTAAAATATCATTTAGGGACTTCAATTGACTATGGGGATGTTACAGCATTACTTGATATCTTTACTAGACTCAGAATTTTATTAGTTTTCCTTTGCAGACTTTAGCATTATAAAATGTACATGAACCAATATCATACTAATCATTCCAAATTTTCCCTATGCGGGCCCTTTTCAAACTGTGTACAGATCTCTCTTTTCTGGTAGGTTCATTTCCTAGGCTCAGTCATAAAAAAGCAGAGATTCCAGTTTTTTTCCAAAAGATAACAGCCTGAGAGCCAAGGATCTGTGAAGAGATTCCAAGAGAATCTGGAAGAGTTGATAAGCCCAACAACTAAAAAGATTTTGGCAAAGTGTTGCAGTGAAACTCTTTCTAAATGTTAATGACCCGTTTTTAAGCATTTCCTGAATTGCTTGTTTGCTTTAAAGATCTAAAGAATAGTTATAGTTAACATTCCTCAGCTCTTTGAAGTTAGAGGAAAAATTGGCTAACTTGATGTTAGCTATGTATGAAGATTTTATATTTTAAGTTAATAGTGAATTGCTTTAAATGAAGTGCTAGTCTTAATGTTCTTAATTCTTAACTCAAGCATTTTCTAATGGTAAGAGCAACAAATCTATATGAATTAAACAAAACCACATTTCAAATTCAGTTCCATTTTTAAAAGTTAATGAAGCACCTGCTTGTGTGAGGTAGTGGGGATAAAATAATGAAAAATGTGAAGTTTTTATGAACTCATTAATGAGTTCACACATATTTGCATATTATTTCTGAAAAAGACAGCTATATCATTTAAAATAACCACAGACAGTATAAAATACCTGGGAGTATATTTGCCAAGACAAAGCCAGGAACTACGTGAACATAATTATAAAACACTTTTTATACGAATAAAGTCAGATTTAAATAATTGGAGAAATATTAATTATTCAAGGGTATCCTGAGCCAATATAATAAAAACAATTCTACCTAATCAATTTATTTAATGCCACCCCAATTAAATTACCAAAAAAATTACTGAGCTAGAAAAAAATATGAAAATTCATTTGGAAGAAGAAAAGGTAAAGAATATCAAAAGAATTAATGAAAAAAAATTTTAAAGTTTAGTAGTACCAGATCTTAAACTATATTATAAGGTATTAAACTATCAAAACTATTTACTACTGGCTAAGAAACAGAAAGGTGGATCAGTGGAATAGAGTAGACATATAATACACAGGAGCAAATGATTATAGTAACCCTATGTTTGACAAATGTAAAGATTTAAGCTTTGGGGATAAAAATTTACTATTTGGTAAAAATTGCTGGGAAAACTGAAAAGCAGTCTAGCAAAAATTGTGTATAGAGCAGTATCTTACACCATTTACCAAGATAAGGTAAAAATGGATACATGACCTAGATATAAAGGGAGATATCATAAGTAAATTAGAAGAACCTGGAACATATTACTTATCATACCTATGCATAGGAGAAGAATTTACAAATAAGAAAAGGATAAAAAGTATTGTGAGATATAAAATGTATAATTTTGATTACATTAAATATTTTAAAAATTGTACAAATAAAACCAATGTGGCCAAGATTAGGAGGAAAGAGGAAAATTGGTGAGGGGATGGGGATTTTGTAGACCATTTTTCAGATAAAGGTCTCATACCTCAAATATATAGAGAACTTTGTCAAATTTATGAGAATGAATCATTCCCCAATTGATAAATGGTCAAAGAATATGAACAGGAACTTTTTGGAAGAAATCAAAACTATATATAGTCATATAAAAATGTTTTAAATCATTAGTGATTAGAGAAATGCAAATTAAAACAACTTTGAAATATCATCTTGCACCTATCAGACTGGCTAAAATGATAGAAGGGGAAAATGACAAATGTTGGAGGGGATGTGGAAAAATTGGGACACTAATACATTGTTAGTGGAATTGTGAATTGATGTGACCATTTTGAAGAGCAATCTGGAATTATGCCCAAATAGTTATAAAACTGTGTATACCCTTTGATCCAGCAATATCATTATTAGATCTGTTTCCTAAGGTGATCAGGGAAAAAGGAAAAGAACTTATATGTTCTAAAATATTTACAGTAGCTCTCTTTGTGGTGACAAAGAACCACACATTGAGGGAATGTCAGTCAATTGGGAAATGGCTAAACAAGTTGTGGTGTATGATTGTGATAGAATACTACTGTGCTGTAAGAAATGATGAGCAGGTTGGTTTTAGAAAAACATGGAAAGACTTGCATGAAATACTAAAGAGCAAAATAAGCAGAACCAAGAGAGCATTGTATATAGTAACAGCAATATTGTTCAAAGAATGACTCTGAATGACTAAGGTATTCTGAATATTATACTCAAATCAACAAAGGATCTATGAAGGAAGATGCTATCTACCTCCAGATAAAGAAATGATAAATAGTAGTGTGGTGTATGTGTGTATGTGTGTGTGTGTGTGTGTGTGTGTGAAATAGTGGCTTTCTCTAGTGAAGGATGGGTAAGCAGAAAGGGAGACAAATCAGAACTTAAAATGTAACAAAAAATTTTTTTAAAAATTTAAAAAGAAAAGGGCAGATAGAGAGTTAATACCACAGAATTAGAATGTCTAGCCCAGCTAAAAATGTGGTTAAATAATGTAGAACTTCCAGGATCCTCTGTTCATTTTCTTTTTATTGGGTGAAATATGGCTTCTCTCAAACCACTGAAGAGGGCTATTATAACCAATACAAACAAAATCAGAGGGCTTATATGTGCAAATGGGTCAGAAAAAAAGACATCAAGACATCTTGCTGATTCATTGGCCACAAAATGCCTTTGTCAGGGACCAAAAGATAGGTCTGTCCTTACATACCAGTTGTGCTAGTATTCAGGCCTAGAAAGATAGTGTTAGAAGACTGCAAAATCCTCTTGTATGGTCTCCCTAAGTTCATTTTTTAAGAGGACAGAATGGGTATTTTCCAGTTGGTTTTCCCCAAGCTGATCAGGGTCTGAGTCTGCCACAGGACCTGTGATTTCTCATTTCTGGACTTTTCCTTCACTAACTGTCTTCTTAAAGAGAAATATTCAGTCACCAGAAATTCACTGTACTATGTAACAGGTGGAATAAAGCAGTCTGAGGAAGACTAACCAGGTGGCCATTGAGGAAAACTAAAGAGTAAAAGTTCAGAAATGAAAAAAGGTGACCCAAATGGATGGCAAAAAGGCCCCAGGAAAATAAGGCCATTTTTGAAATTATTTTAAGAAAGCAATTAATCTCCAAAACCACTACTGGGTATTTAAGTTAAGGTTTTTCTCTGGTTAGTGATTTTCCCTGGTGATTACTGATGCCCTAGTCTCAAATTTGCTGCTTAGGACCATAGGACAAAGGTGAGGAGAAAGTGATTTTTTTGTGAAGTTTTTCCTCTTCCAGAGTACTGGCTATAGATCCTAGCCATCTCAGTGCACAACACTAGGTCAAGCAAATTAGCCCATCTTAGTTCCAGAATGCACTTAATGAGACATTTTCTTCTTCTGTTGGAAAAATCAAATACTCTCAGGTATGGAATGCTGCATATACTGTCAGAGGCCATTATTATATTGCTTGCTTTGCTTAACTTTGGTTAGTGGTGGTGGTGGTGGTGGTGGTCCCATCGTTGTTACAAGGGAGAGATTTATCAGAAGGGTGGAAAAACTGTGGAGTGACTGGTTTACAAAAAAATAAAAAGCATCAATAAAACTTTTTTTAAAAGAATATATCCAAATATAAACAAATTCTGCCTGACTTCCTATTTATATACATCTAAGTGTAATTCTGAAATGCACACCACAGAGAAATGGATTCAGAGCTGAAAGGTACCTCTGGTATCATCTAATCCAATATCTTTTTTTATATAATTTGATACTTACATAGCAAACAAGTTCTTAAATTCAATTGATAAGGAATCTTAGGACTGACCTTGAGTCAGCTGATTTAGTTTGAGAATTAAAATCCAGGACTAGCAAGCAGACTTAGCAATTTAAAGGCCTCCAGGGATATGGCAAATTTTTAGCCAACCAATCCTAAACCCCCCTTGCAATTCAGTCAAGGAACTTGTCCACACTGTATAGAGATCACAGGGTAACTGTATTTTTACATTTAGTTATTAATATATTACTCCTTCAGTTCTTCTGGTGTCTGCCCTTTGCTTTCTGTGACCAGTTTAGAGGGAGTGGGGGAAAACCAATTGGTCAAAAACCAACATCCTCTCTAAGCCCACTACATGAGGAAGCTGAGGTCAAAAGGTGGGAAGTGAATCGAACACAGTCAAGAATGAAGCCTAACTCCTCTAATTCCAAATCTAGCATTCTTTCAACTGCACTATGCTCTCCTGAAAAGGAGTCTGCCATCAAACAAGAAGGATTTAGGACCTTAGTCTGAGGGGATTTTCATTCAAAGTCAATCAAAATCAAATATGCCAATGAGGCACATATAGCCATTGATACGTTATGATCCATAGAATCACAGTACTGCCTGAAGAGTTAAAAGGCCCACTTTAATGCCTTCCCATTTACATTTCTTTACATTTCTTTTCCTGAGAAAGGTTTTTAAGAAACTCATACGACTTCTGATATTGAGCTATGTTTATCAGGCATCTGAAAGATCTAATAGCATTAGAAGAAACTCTCTAAACTGTATACTGACAATTTGGTTATAGAGAAGTATTGGTACCAGATATCTAGCATCCCATTTTTTAATAAGGCCATATATCCCCTGATTAAAAAATCATGTTTAGTTTCAAGAAGGACAAGATAAGACAATGCCTGGCACATGAGAGGTGCTTCATAAATATCTATTGATTGAATGATTGGTCTCTCAACTATGACAAAAGTTGGCAGATATAGGAGGAGTATTAGCTACAGTCCATAAAGTCATCTGCTAGCACCAACTGAAAGGGACTGCCTCATCTATCTGGGAAGCCAGCAGATCTACTTTCCTTATCCAAAGGTAGTCTAATAAGAGATCCTACAGTATCATAGTTCTGGCCCAATGTAACTGGCAATTTCTCCTTATTTGGGGTGCATGTATATCAGGCAATCTTCCCCAATGTTCCAGTATTCCACAAAAAGATAAGTGAACTGATATACATGAAAAAATGCTAAAAACCAAGACCTTTTTGAAGTTGTAATCCAAGCAACAGGATACACAAGGAAAATATATGCCCATAGTGAGTAAAATGCTAACTAATGATGGAGAGAAAGCAAATTATTCAATTTTTATTCTGTCTCCATCTTCATCAACAAGGAAAATGATCTTTATATTGCAAAGGATAAAATAAATATCTAAGATATACAGAAAAAATAGTAAAGGATGCAGAAGAACTGACTTCACAGCAGTTTGTGTGAAAAAGACCAGTGTCTTTCAGTTGATCACATGCTCAAAAGAAGTCAACAATATGAAGTTGTCACCAAACAAAAAAAAAACCCTAATGCAAGGTTAGGCTACATTAGTAAAATCAGAGTATACAGATCAAAGGGAAGGACCATCCCCCTGCACTCTGAGGTGGTCGCAGCACACCAGAAGTGTAACATTCAGTTCTTGACACCACACTTGAAAAAGGACAGCAGCAAAGTAGAGAACACCTAATGGAGGATAACTAAGATGGTGAGGGCTCTGGAAACTGCATGGTAAGAGGAACTGTTGAGGAGCCAGGAATTGTTTAACCTGGAGAAGAAAAGACAAAAGGGAATAGAATGGTTGTCTTCAAATTTTTGAAGGGCTAGCACATGCTTGCTAATTGAACAGGAGCAAAACAGTACAAAGGAAAGAACAATAACTCTAGAATCTTCCCTTAGCCTGATGCAATTGCCTACATGGACTTTGAAGAATTCAGTCCATTTATAACTATTTCAGATGCCCTTACTGCACATTAAAGAAAGGCTTTTTGAGGTGTCTGAGCCAGAATTGAGCATGCATACAAAAGGCCCCAATGAGGAGACTCTGCTCTCTTTCCTGGTGGTGAACAAGGCAAGGGCTGTTGTAAGCTTCTGGGTAGGAAGATGTAGTAGCAGGGGCCTTCCACAGACTGCTGCTAATTCCCCATCCAGGCCAATATGCGGCCATGGACACGGGGGCCCCTACTTGTTGGTTCTTTGCATTTGTTCTTTCCTGTTCTTAGGTGAATGAGTATTGGAGATAGAATGGAACAGGCGATAATCTCACGATATCTCAGAAAGTCCCAGGCCATTAGGCCGTGCTATAGTTTGCCACCAATACAACCCAAAGTAGTAACTTATGGGATTCAGTCCAGTAGACCTGCTAACGAAGATATCATTTTCTCGTACAACTTCACACACTAACCGTATACACTCCACCTTGTCAATATGGCAGAGTTAGTGCACTGTAACAAATGCTTTAAGTTTGAGCCCATTCTCACCAAGGATCAAAGTGGCATGGGGGAAAGTGTGCCACTGGTGCAGGAGGATGTTTTGGACTTCTGTTCTTGCTATTGCCTTCTTAGTAAATATCCTTTTATAAAAGCTAATTAATAAAAAATGGTTAAATGATACCCAGAGCACTAATGAAGAGGAAATTATTATGTGCAAATCAGATATTCAATAAGGAGTGAAGAAGGTGGGAGGAACAACAGTAAATTCATAGCTAAAATTTCTCTCCCAACTAGGAAAAAAATTATCTTGGAAATTTATATGGACCAGGATCAAAGACATGTGCTTTTCTCTCATTTTTCCTTTACTTTCCCTCTTTCAGATCAGAAAAAAAAAATAATAGTGTGAATAAGAAAAAGTGGTTGAGCTTTTCCTTGAAATTATTGAGGGATTTTACTCTCAGGAGAGAGCTAATCCAGACTAACAATGTGTTATCAACAATTCTAAGTCCATGTGAGAAAACAGGTAAAAGGCACAGTAGCAATCCATAAGGAGATATGGTCACAAAGGATCTCAATGTTCATAAACAGAAGAAAAATAAAATTAGAGTTGTCCCTTACAACAGAATAAGGGAAACCAAAATTAGATTAAGCACTGCTTAATAACAGAGATTTAGTCAGAGATGCTGTCTATAGGTATTTAAATTTCTTTAAATTTTGTCTTAATTATGCTTTATTTTCTTATATTCATTCTTATGCTGATATTTTGAATAGTAAAATTTCATGTAAAAAATGTTACTGGATCATGTGCTGATCTATTCTCTTGTTTGTCCCTCAAGTAAGGCTAAATATTTGGTCTGTGTAGCCCAAAGTCAGTTAAGGGTGAATTTGACAACCTAAACCAATTAAATTATGACAAATGTCATACATAGTCTCTTTAAAGTAAGAATCAGGTTGAGGATTGAACTGAAAGACTGCTAGAGACACTATTATTTATTAGCCAATATGTAGCTTTAAGTATTCTATGAAAATTGTTTAAAATTTTAAAAATTGTAAAATTTAAACAAGATCTGATTTGAAAATACAGGGATATAAGAAGAGATACAGTCAGGCTAAAGAAAATCTACTTCCTAAATGACTTATAGGAAAGTCACACTAGGAAACAAGGAATATATAAAATGTAAATACAAGTAATGAAATTGGTTTCCATGTGTATAGGAATGATCACATGATCTACATGGTCATCATTTTTTTCTCCCAAAAGGCCTCGTGTAAAGGAACGGCTGACTTGTGAAGAGAAAGGCACCAATCACTTTGAACAAATGACTTCAGTAAACAATGAAGGTCATTATAGCCCATCTGATGAGAAAGTCTACCCAGAGACTACAAGTCCTACACAGTCATGCAGAATTTTAGGAATAGGAGTTGGTCACTGACACTGTATTACAAAGAACCAATGTAAGATTTGTACTCCACGTTCATCCAGAAGATATGAATCAACTTAAAGATTAAAACATTGTACCTGAAGGAAATGGAGGAAATAGACATTCCCAAACACTAGTCAGCCAAGCACCTACTGTATGCCAGGCACTGTGCTAACGTTTACACGCGGGCGTGCGCTCGTGCACACACACACACACACACACATACACAATAGTCCCTGCTCTCAAAAAGTTCACAGGCTAATGAGAGAAAACAAACTTGGGCAAAGAGCAAAACTTGGGTAATAAATATCTATAAAGAATAACGAGCAGAATGATACAGACAAAAGAGCCTTGGATTTGGAGTTCAAGGACCTGGACTCTAATCCCATCTCTAGTACTTACTACCAACATATTATAGTCACTCTTTCTCTCTAGCTTTCAGTTTCCTCATCAGTAAAATGACAGGGTTAGATTTGATGCTCTTGGTCCCTAGCACTAAATCTATGATTCTACCATCCAGCTATTACTTCTTGCTTGCTCTTTGGTATAATTTCCTCTGAAGGAAATGAATACTAATCTTATCTTAAATTAGTTGATAACAGCTCCAAGCGACTATATTGTCAAAAATTTAAATCATTCAAAAGTCCAAAAAGTAATGTCTGAATAAATGATTTTTTTAGAAAAAACCTTTTAAAGTGGTAGCATATTGTTCTTAGATTTCAACAAATGAATTTTTTGGAAAAGAATTATTTGCACTTTTAGCACATACACATCCCTGCAAAATGTGAGTGCCAGGTTTCCTACCAATTCTATTATTTGGGAAAGTGCATGTAAGGTATATATTGTGAAGTATTAATTTTCCTCACTTAAATAGTAGAGCAGCCTATACTTTGAGAGTGTGCCCTTTTCTACATTATTTCATTGTTAATACCAAAGTCAAAACTGCCCCCATAAAGTTTATTTCACTAGAATCTTTATAATTATATCACCATTATTATTACAATGAGCCTTTGTTTTTAGAGTACTTACAGAGGACTCCATCAGTCAGTTTAAAATTTTTAGGAAAGGATAAACATAGAACCTAATCAAAGCAGAAATACTATGTATTTGTAGCTTACAGTTCTTGGTGGCAGATAAGTCCATTGCATGTTATGGTGGAGATGGGCCTAAGAAATAATTCCAGAAGAAAACCAAAAATTTTAGAAATGATTCAAAACTACTGTGCTCTGTTCATCCATTAACTGGAATTTATATTATGAGGACAGGGCCAATTTAATGCCATCCAAGTAACTATTCACTTGAATGGACTTATATCTCTTCTGCCCTTTATGGCTAAACTGCCTAAGAAGTCTGTCTACAATTGGTACCTCTGCTTTCTCTCTTCTCACTCTCAACCCCTTACAATCCAGCTTCTAACCTCATTCATCTTTCCACCAAAACTTCTCTCTCCAAAGATACCAATGATCTCTAACCTGCCAAATCCAATTCTCTTTTCTCAGACCTCATTCTTCTGAATCTTTCTGCAGCTTTGTTACTGTTGATCCCCCTCTACTTCTTTATACTCTTGTGTTGTTAAGCAAAATTGTCTCCTTAGCATGGCTTTTGTTTCTTTTGAGTGGAAGTACTTTCAGCTGTTAAGTGCTAAGCCCCAGGCCCAGGGCCCTGTCATGTGTGAAACCTGTGTGGGTGTGGATTGGTGACTTAGGAGGGGCCAGCTAGGGAACCAATGGTCTCTGGTCGTTGAGGCGGGGCTTGAGAACGCC
>JAQQSZ010011904.1:0-12136 GCA_028646595.1 Phalanger gymnotis | reverse complement strand
TGGGCTGGAGCCCGGCTTCCCTCTGCCACTTTGTGGGTTCTGCAGCTCTAGAATTGGTTCAGAGCCATTTTTTATAGGCTTTTGGAGGGACTTGGTGGGGAGCTCCTGCCAGTCACTGCTTCCCAGCTGCCATCTTGGCTGTGCCCCTCTACTTATTTTTTTAAGTTGAGGAGTGAGGGGGAAAAATTAGATCAGATGGGATAGTGGCTGGGACAGAGGGGTCAGGGGAAGTTTTTTAGGACTGAAGAAACCAGAGTTTACAGGCAGATGGAAAGGAGCCAATAGAATGGGAGAGATTAAAGATGCAAGATACATGACAAAAGAAAGACAGAAGGTGGGGAGGAGAGAGAGAGAGAGAGAGAGAGAGAGAGAGAGAATAAGCATGCTGCATGTGAAGAAATAGGAATAGTAGAATGAAGGAAAGAGGATGGAAATAGAGAGAGAAGATGTACTAGAGGAGGAAAAAATAATTGGAAGAATATAAAGGGAAAAAGAAATGGAGATGGATGGTCACTTCTTTCCCATATACGCAAGGCCTATATTGTGGCTATGTAATGCTCCTAATCCATGTGGGTATAGGGTTGTGACACATTTTCCTCTTAGAGATGTTCAATCTACATGACCTGGAAATCAATCAGTAGCTCATACTCTATTTGGTAAGGGGAGGTGGGGGAGGGGACTAAGCTATAAACGCTATATATATTTCCTGCATATTTGTGGGCTGATGTCCAGATGTGTGATTTCAAAGATGTAGGGAAACTTTTAAGGTGGAAAGATCATAGGAACACTGATTTAGAGCTAGATGGAACCTTGGGAGCCATCTAGTCCAAATACTTAATTTTCTAAATGAAGAAATTGATGCCCAAGGAGGTTACATGACTTGCCCAAAGTCACACAGGCAGCATTAGAATCAGTGTCTACCCAGATCTTCTTACACCAGAGTTAGAACTCTTTCTACTGTAACACATTGGCTCTCTATGGTGAGTCACTGACCCATGGTCAAATAGCCAATATTAATTAGAGACAATACTTGAACTCAAATCTTCCTGACTCTGAGATGATCTCTCTCTAGACTTTATTGTTCAGGCTACAAAAATCATTAGCCTTTCTAAGACATCCTTAAGTACACTTTTGCTAAATCATTGGCCAAGAAAGCACTGGTTCTGAGACTTTTAGATTCAGAATTGCTTTTGTTTTTTAGAGTGAAGACGGTATCTTTCTGGTGCAGTTAAAGTACTCAAAGGCAATAAAATGGAATTGATGACTTTTCAGTCTAGATTTGGTAGTGTATTATGCCAAAAAAAAGTGCTTCAACAATGGCACATTTTTTTTTAGCAATTGTAGGCTCGAACTTACTTAAAGAATGCTTGCTTTCTCTCCCACCATGCATCACTCCTTTTGTCTCTCTCTCTGTTTTTTGTCTGTCTTTCTCCATCTCTCTGTCTTTGTCTATGTCTCTGTTTCCCTCTCTGTTTCTCTCCGTCTCTCTCTCTTTCTCTCTCCCACCCTCTTTTTTCACTCTCTCTTCTTCTCCCTCTTTTTCTCCAGATGGGTGTATCTGCACCATGAGACAATCAACCCAGGAAATTCTACATTTGTTCTACCTCATCACAAAATCTTCATGGTTAATAAACTCCAGATGGGTCCTGCTTCATTGGCTACCACCTTGTACATCCCCGCTACTTCATAGAACCTCCATGAAGTCAGTAATGAACATAAAGTGGCATCATTCACTATTCTCAGCACTGTCTTGCCAGTCTGACAACACAAGATGTAAAAAATATTCCCTTAAGATCACTAAAGCTTTCCCTACTTGCAGCCCTATGTCTTATATTGACTTGGTCTCAGAGGAGACAGGTGAATGCCTGGAGAAGATAATAACTTTTATTTTGAAACTCAGCATCTGTAATATAAAAAAGCAGCATAATACAGTGGAAACAGTGCTGGATTTGGAGCCAGAGGACCTGTCTTATGTTGGACAAGTCCTATTACCTGTTTCCTCATATGTTAAATCGAGGGGGCAAGTTGGTGTAGATAAGCCCCAAGATGCCTTCAAGCCCTGAAACTTTGGGAGGCAGGTCCTCTGAGTTCTAGCCCAGTATTCCTCTCAAAATACCTACCCTACTTTACGGGGGGCTTCTAGGGCTCTCTATTTGTGACCACTAATCCCTTGGAGCCTCCCTTTTGGGTTAATCTTGAAGCAGTCATTCCCTTCTCATCAACACCTCAGTTCTAGTATGTCATTGGGTGTAAGTTGCAATGCCCAGAAAGGGTACATGTGCCATCTCCATACCGCAGGGTAAGTCATCCTCACAAAATCACTCACGATCTCAAAATGAGTGCCAGAATTTTCAAATGCCTTCAATGCTCCCCCCATAATTTCTCTCCCCACTACACTACTAAATGTAACTGCTAGTTTCAAAGACTGAAAAGTTAATGTATTTCTAGATATCAGGCCCCAGAATACAATTGCAAAAATACTGAAAGGGAAAAGTAAAAGCTTATCCTTTCTAGAGGGCTGGGGAGGCATTTATATGCCTGTACTTTAACTGCTATTAGACTGTTCTAAGCACCTACAAAGCAGACTCACTAAAGAGCAAGATACTGTAAACTTTTTTTGAAAAGTACTATCCTTATTTATTTCAACTCATTCAATAGTTAATTATTTAACACTATCATTAATTGAATGGTGGAAAAGGGCACACTATCAACCAAGGAGACAATAATTCTGAAGAGTGACAATAGCATGGTTTAATGGAAAGGATCCTGTGCCAGTAGTGAGAAAAGATGGTTGATATCTTGTTAAGACTCCTTACCTTATTAGCTATGTGACCAATTCCAGATGTTTAACCTCTAAGAGTCTCAACTTCGTCCTCTACAAAACAAGAGCAGTTCCTTCTTACTAATCTCACAGGGTTGTTGTGAAGACCAACTGAGCTCACTTAGATGAAAATATTGTTTTTTTTAAAAAAAGTGTTATATACAGTTTGTTGTACAAATATCGATTGAGTGCCTACCTTGTTCAAGGCAAGATGGTGTCATGGGGAGTGTTGATCTTGGAGTCATAAAGCCCTGAGTTAAAATCTGAGCTCCAATACTTGCTAGCTGTGTGAACATGGGCAAATCATTTAGTCTCCATGAGAATCACTTTCCACAGTTGCAAAGTAGAGATTAATAATAGTTCTAGTAAATACCTAAAACAGGGCAGCTAGGTGGTTCACTAGCTAGAGGGCTGGGCCTGGAGTCAGGCAGAAGGAAATGGCAAACCATTCCAGTATCTTTCCCAAAAAAAAACTCCAAATAGTGAAAAGTCACCAATGACTAATTGACAAAACAACAAAAGAACCTGGAGGAATCCAAAATACCTCATAGCTGTCTCTAGGATTCCTAAAGAGTTGCTGGATTCAAATGACATTCTTGATCTGTTGTTGTTCATCTTTTCAATTATCTATCTATCTATCTATCTATCTATCTATCTATCTATCTATCTATCTACCTACCCTGAACAACCTGCAGCCTGCCAAAAGATTTCTGGTGGCCCACAAAAAATCTGGGGGAAAACATCTTTTGTGTGTAGAGGAAATCTTCTGTGCCACAAGCAGCCCATGGTGGGCTGTAAGTGGCTGATGGGCTACATGTTGTGCAGGCCTGACATACATAAGGAAAGCAAGGTTCTCTTGCTGTGCCCTGCTTGGATCTGGGTTGCAGTCCTGGTTGGCAGTTCTTGGGGGAAGAGGAGCACTGCTGTGGCAGAGCTTATGGTGACAGTTGAGGAGAAGTAGCTCTAAAAACAGCAGTGCAGCCCCTAAAGCTTGGGACAAAGTACTCTCTACTCTACAACCAGTCATACGCTGACAAAATGCTCAAGGGTCAAGTAGTTGGATGGGAACATGAACAGGCAGCAAAACAACCTCAGAATCAGATTCAGATTCAGACTCAGACTTAGACTTTAAAATCTTTTTTTGGTGACAAAGAAGAGCAAAACATACAGCAGGAAGACGTCAACAAAGTCAAAGAACCTTCATCAAAAGCCTCCAAGAAAAATATGAATTGGTCTCAGACCATAGAAGAGCTCAAAAAAGATTTGAAAAAGCAAATAAGAGAAGGAGAAAAAAAATGGAAACAGAAATGAGAGTTATGTAAGAAAAACATGAAAAACAAGGCAAGGATTTGCTAAAGGAAATCCAAAAAATACTAAAGAAAATAGCACCTTAAAAATAGACTACCCCAAATGTCAAAAGCATTCCAAAAGGCCAATGAGGAAAAGAATGCCTTGAAAGGCAGAATTAGCCAAATGGAAAAGGAGGTCCAAAAGACCACTGAAGAAAATACCACCTTAAAAATCAGATTGGAACAAGTGGAAGTTAGTGACTTTATGAGAAACCAAGAACTTATAAAACAAAACCAAAAGAAAGAAAAAATGGAAGACAATGTGAAATATCTCATAGGAAAAACCACTGACCTGGAGAATAGATCCAGGAGAGATCATTTAAAAATTATCAGACTACCTGAAAGGCATGATCGAAAAAAGCGCTTAGATATCATCTTTCAAGAAATTATCAAGGAAAACTGCCTTGATATTCTAGAACCAGAGGGTAAAATAGAAATCGAAAGAATGCACCCGATCACCTCTTGAAAAAGATCCCAAAAAGAAAGCTCCTAGGAATATTGTTGCCAAATTTCCAGAATTCTCAGGTCAAGGAGAAAATAGCCAGAAAGAAACAATTTGAATATTGTGGAAACACAATCAGGATAACACAAGATCTAGCAGCTTCTACATTAAGGGATCGAAGGGCTTGGAATATGATATTCCAGAGGTCAAAGGAGCTAGGATTAAAACCAAGAATCACCTACCCAGTAAAACTGAGTATAATGGTCCAAGGCAAAATATGGATTTTAAATAAAAATAGAGGACTTTCACACTTTCTCCATGAAAAGACCAGAGCTGAATAGAAAATTTGACTTTCAAATGCAGGAATCAAGAAAACATGAAAAGGTAAACAAGACAGAGAAATCATAAGTGACTTACTAAAGTTGAGCTGTTTTGTTTATATTCCTACATGGAAAGATGATGTGTATAATTCATGAGACCTTTCTCAGTATTGGGGTATTTGAAGAGAATATATATATATATATATATATATATATATATATATATATATATATACACACACATATACATATATATGTATATAGATATGTATATCTATATACATATACATATATATACACAGAGGGCACAGGGTGAGTTGAATATGAAGAGATGATATCTAAAAAATAAAATAAGATAAAGGGGTGAGAGCAGTATATATTGAGAGAGGGAGAAAGGGAGAGATAGAATGGAGTAAATTATCTCACATAAAACTGGCAAGAAAAAGCAGTTGTGTTTGGAAGGGAAGAGGGGGCAGGCGAAGGGGAATGAGTGAATCTTGCTTTGATCAGATTTGACTTGAGAAGGGAATAACATACATACTCAGTTGGGTATCTTACCCCACAGGAAAGTAGAGGGAAGGGGATAAGAAATTGGGGATGATCGAAGGGAGGGCAGATGTGGGAGGAGGCAATCAAAAGCAACCCATTTGAAAAGGGACAGGGTCAAGGGAGAAAACCGAATAAAGGGGCACAGGATAGGTTGAAGGGAAATATAGTTAGTCTTTCACAACAGAACTATTGTGGAAGGATTTTGCAAATTTATGCATGTGTGGCCTATGTTGAATTGCTTGCCTTCTTAGGGAAGGTGGTGGTGAGGGAAGATGGGAGAGGATTTGGAACTCAAAGTTCTAAAAGCAGATGCTCAAAAAAAGTTGCTTTTGCAAGCAACTGGGAAATAAGATATACAGGCAATGAGGCATAGAAATCTATCCTGCCCTGTAAGAAAGTAAGTGGAAGGGGGATTGGGGTGGGAGGTGGGTTGACAGAAGGGAGGGCTGACTGAGGAATGGGGCAATCAGAATATATGCCATTTTTGGAGTGGTGGGAGGGTAGAAATGGGGAGAAAATTTGTAACTCAAAATCTTGTGGAAATCAATGTTGAAACTAAAATATTAAATAATAAAATAAGAAACAAAAAATTAAAAAAAACTTTAAAAAGACCCTCCTCTGACACAGAATAGCTTCATTATCCTGGGCAAGAAAATTAATATCTACATGCCATCAGAGAGCTCTCTAGAACTATGAGTTTCAGATAAGGTTGATAATGTACATTGTTAGAGGAAGTTTGGTCTTAAGTAGTTCCTCATAACAATGAAATCCCAGAACCAGTAGCAAAATAAATAAATAATACATTATAAATGTATTGGTCCCATGAATGAGGAAGAAGCCAGAGATAGGCGAGACAGAACAGTACCACAAACAAACTTTCACAACTTTACATTTTTGCCAAAAGTTGCCTGACCCTGTGTCCTGAACTCCTTTGATCATTCTCTCTGTGACCTGGAAGCTTCCCCTCACTCCCATGGGGCTTCTCTGTTTCTCACCGCCTCCCCTGCCTCACTGCATCATTTCCCCTCTTTCCCTCTCTGCTATGATAACATCAACAAACAATAAACTGGCCCTGGAGAGAGAAGGTTTTTTTTTTCAGAAGAGAAACCTGCAAAATACTTGTTTCTGCATCTGTTTAAGGCAGAAACCTTGAGAGAATAGTTTATATCAGTCTCTGTGGGGCAAGATGCCAAAGGAATTTCATTGAGGCCATTTGAGCCGGTGGCTGAATTGTCTTGGGTATTAAATTAAACATTGATCAAACACAGGTCATGAATCAAATGAACAATTTTTTCTTCCAGGTTGCACTTCCTGAAGGAATTCAGGGCCTTGAAAATTCCAAAGTGGTTGAAATTCAAGTGCAATATTTAGGGAAAATTGAAAATGTAAAATTGGTTAATATATTACAGAACCTGATCCTGCTCCTGAGATCACTTGCTTTGGATTATGTGGAGTAGCTGTTGAGTTGTACGGTGGGTTAGAATTATCCATTGATTACATATCATAGTGATTTGTGCTAGAATCAGGGAGAGTGTGTCCATTGTTTCAACTTTTATCTATCTATCTGAACAAAGGTCCTACATTAAGCATATTAACAGTTAAATTAATATAAGATATTTCAGAGAGCAGCTTAAGGTCATTAAAAGCATTTCTCTATTTCCCAAATGTTTTCTTCCTGTTCAGTCCTGGGCCCAGTTAATTATCAATCTGAAGTACTTGTCCCAAATAGATTTACTTATGGATCAGTTCAATGATTCTGTTTTTGAAACTGCGCTGATTGCATTGAGACCTAGAAAACCTCAAACCGCTTAAAATCTCAAGAGTTTGGCCTAATAATACAATTGGAGAGAGGAAGCATGACATCTTGAGTAGAAGTCATTCCTCAGTCAGGATACCTTGAGTTCAAATCTTCTCGTATATACTATCTGTCTGATCCTGGACAATTTACTTCAACTTTCAGTTTACAAAAGAACACTCCAAGACAAAAAGTTACAGAAGAAGTGCTAATCCATATTGGTGAAGGAGGATTCCTTTGACCATAACACAGAAGAAGTCCCAAAAAGGGGAGGGGGAAGGTTGATGAGGATTGTCTAATGTCTAGATGGAAATGTGCAAGTGAATGGACAGCCCACTTGTAGAAATTCACTCCTTTTTAAAAAAATTTGAATCTTGAATATAATTCAATAAACATTTATCAAGTACTTACAGCATTCAAGGTACTGTGCTTGAGGCTGGAGATGCAAAGACAAAAAAGAAGCAAATTCTGTATTCATGTGGTTTATATCCCCCTGGAGAAACACACCATGCACTTGTACCCAAATGCATAAATAGAAGGCAATTTGAGGAGAGAGAGTGTGTTAAGAACTGGGCATATGGAAGGAGATAAAAGAAGAGTTCACAGAGGATGTAGAAGTTGGGTTGACCCTTGAAAGACAATTAGAATTTTGGAAAGTGGAAATGATTAGGATATGCTTTCCAGATATGGGGGAATATACGCTGAGAAAAGGAATGGAATGTCATTCAATGAATAGTCAGTATTCCAGTCTGACTGCAACGTAGTTCATAAAGGGAAGTAATGCAAACTAAAGCTAGCAAAGTAGACCCCTGCTGGACATAAAAACTGGGCTGGGGTTGGGGGAGTAATTTATTCCGCTGGCTGGAGAGATCCACTGAAGGGTTTTTTTTTGTTTGTTTTTTTTAACAGAAGAGTCATATGATCACAGTTATATGCGTCCTCGTGCTACTAATTTGATAATTGTGTCAAGAATGGATTGGAGAAGAAAGAAAGTGGAAGCAGAGACTTATTAGGAGACAGAGTATTCAAGATGAGAAACAGTGCATACCCCAACTGGTGGGGGCAAGGTTATGCGTGTAGAGAAAGGGAGACATATGTGTAAACAAAACGTCATGGAGGTAGAATCAACAAGATATGGCAGGTGTCAGAATGAGGGGAAAGAAGTAGGACAAAGAATCAAATATCACCCTCAAGGCTATGACAAGTAACATTAGGAAGAGTTAAAACAAAAATGGGGCCAAACATACTACAGGGTGTCCCTAAAGTCTAGACAAATCTCATTAATATATCATTAACTGTTTCGACAAAGACTCTGGTGTTCAGAGACTTCTTTTTCTGGGTTAAGCCAAAAGAGAAGGTATAATCAATGAAAATGACAGGTGCAATACACTTGATTAAACACATGAAGGGTGAATGTGCTAAAATTGATGGCAATGTGGAGTGATCGCATTGAGTTCAGTGAATCTTGTGAAGCTCATCAACCTTTGCATCGCAAATGATGGAAATCATATTGAAGATGTTATTTGTTAATATTCCAATTAAATAAATTGTTGTTGAAAATTTCATTCATTTCATTTCTTGAAAATATGCATTTTTGCCTATGTGTCCAGACTTTAGGAATACCCTGCAGATAGGCACAAAACAAAACAAAAAACCTATTAATGTAAGTCACATAGGGTAAAGCTTGTTTTCTAAACAAATTCCACTAATCTTTGTATAGTAATAATGAAACAGCATCTAAGTTTTCATCTGCAGTAATTTTGATAAATTACATGGTCTTTTGTTGGAAGCCAGCATTTTATGCTGAGCCCCAGGCCCCTCAGATAAGCACACCCCGAACAGCTGTTTCCAACGGACAGGCTTGCAACAGTATGCTCCACCCAGCGGAAATCCCCGGAGTCAAGCTCCGCCCAGCAGAAAGCTCCTCACGCCTACATCCGCCCTTTCTCCTTGCTAGCTCTATATAAGCACTGCCGAGAGCTGAATAAAGTCCTTTTGCCAGCCACACTTTGCAGACTCCCGCTCCTCCTTTTTCACCCATTCCCTTTCAGGCTGGGTCCTCCTCGGACTCCATGTTAACTGGCCCTGCTGGACGGGGCAGTCTTTGGCCTTTTAGTTTATCCACTTGAGAACCAATCTTCATTTAAGAAACTAGATATTTTACTCATTGCCTGGTAATTATATTAGATGAGTAGAAAGATCAGTATATTTAAATGCAACAAATTTTTATTGATATATTTTGTTTTTAAAATCACCTGTGTTGCCCAGATGTATTCCTCCCCCTTTCTTTTCCACAGAGCCACCATTTACATTAAATATTTTTTTAAAAGAGGGAAAAATCATCAACAAAACAAACATCCAAAAAAAATAATGTTAAATACAGTGTTCCAACTTCATAATCACCTCCCTCTGTAAAGAAGCAGGGAGAGGTATCTTTTCTTTGGGATGAAAAAATTACTTGAATTTTGCATCATTTTATTTAGACTGTTTTTGTTGTCCCTTTCATTTGCATGGATGTAGGCACTGCGTATGGCTCCTGGTTCTGCTCATTTCATTGGTATCAGTTCTTTTAAATCTCCATTCTTCCCTGTATTTATCATGTTGATCATTTCTTATGACACAATAATAGTGCATCATGCTGAAGTCATAATATGTTTAGCCAATGGTGGGATTCAAATAAGTTAACAACCAGTTCTCCACAGAACAAGGCGCCGCTGCCACCCCTGATTTGGTGGGTGCAGGCCCTGCCCCAGCTAACAACTGTTTCCCCAAACTCAACCTAAAATTAGGTACAGGTTCTAGCAAACTGGTGTGAACTGGCTGAATCTCACCACTGTAGTTCAGCCATTTCCCAAACAAAACATTGGCTTTCTTTATAACTCTTTGCTACCTTAAAAACTTCTGCTTTAAATATTTTGAGTGTGGGTTGTTGGGCCTCTCTTTTGTCACTGATTTCTTTGGTGCCTATGCCTAGCAACAGAATCTCTAGGTCAAAGAATATAGATATTTTAGTCACTTTATTAACAAAAATTACAAATTGCTTTTAAGCAACAACTCATTAGTACACCCATCTTTCCACAATCCTTGACATAACAATACTATCTCTGTCTTTTGTCACCTTTGTCAATTGACTGAGTGTGAGGTGAAACCTCAGGGTTGTTTTGGTTTTCATTTCTCTTATCATTAGTGATTTGCAGCATTCCTTTCAAATAGCTATTATTATTTTTTTCTTCTTTTGAATACTGTTCATATCTTCTCACCATTTATTTACTGAGGATAGCATTTTGTCTTATATATTTCCGTTAGTTGTCTATATATATTGGACATCAGACCTTTATCGAACATATATGATGCAAAGATTTTTTCCCCCAATTGACCACTTTCAATCTCTTAATTACACTAATTTTGTTAAACCAAAAAAATTTAATTTTGTGTTCAACTGGGAATTTAAAATTAGTTCAATGTGAGAAAAAAACTATAAACAAAAGGTAATAACAATGATAACAAAAAAAATTTTCACGACTCTTATTTAACATGGTTCCAAAAATGCTAGCTGTAGAAGTTAAAGCAAGGAAAACAATTGATTAAATAAAGATAGGATTTTTTTTTAAACTGATCCCTTTTTGCAAATGATATGGTGCCCCCAATTATCAATGCTTTCTCCTTCCTCAAGTCATTTTTATCATTTAGAAGAGCAACTCATGTGGAAGAGGAGCCAGCCACCTCCTCCTCCTGCCACTTTCAAGATAGTCAGAGTAAGCTACATGAAGCAAGAGGATACCCCGAAAGAGATACAGGAAAAAAATTTCGGTCAAACTAGTCAAAATACCACATCCATTACAACGACCACCACGGACACTAAGGGAGATAGAGCAGGACCCCAAACCAACAAGAAATGGGAATAGATCACAGACCACCAGCCCTGGTTCCAGAACAGCCCCTATAATCTTTAGTGAAGGAATAAAACCTTATGAAGATATGAACAGACAAATGCTTCTTCAGGTGCTACAGCACCTGCCTTCTTTGAGCGGCACCTATTGATGACCCAGAATAGAAAGTTTTGCTACTAAAGTCCTTTGCCAATCTCTCTCTCTCTCTCTCTCTCTCTCTCTCTCTCTCTCTCTCTCTCTCTCTTTCTCTTCACATATATACAAATATGCACAAACACATATATGTATATATTCATATATGCATGCACACCCATGCATATATGTATATATGTGTAGGTGTATATGTATATATGTACATATATACTCATACATATATACATAAGTGTATGTATGTGCATGTGTATATATACATATGTGTGTATATGTGTGCATATATAAACAGGTATGTAATTATTTATATAGATATATATGGTTTTTCAAGGGAAATAACTTCAAAGAAGATGCATTAGCATCTACATTGCCATTGTACCTTTAGGATCACTTGGCTTCCATCTGACTTTCAGCTGATACACCCTACATGTGTTTTGTCCCTCTAAATTTATGTGAGCTCTGTGAGAATACTTTTTTGCTTTTGTTTTTGTATCATCAGCACTTAGTACAGTTCTTTGTACATTATAAGCTTTATTTAATCCTATAGATTCACTGAAAATTAATTTAGATACTTAAAAACTTCAGTAAAGTAGTAGGACATAAAATAAATCTATAAAAAATTCATCTTCTTTTATATTACCAACAAAATGCAGCAGGAAGAGATAGAAAAAGAAATCCCATTCAAAATAACTACACAATGTATAAAATAATAGGCAGTCTACTAAGACCCAAATGAGGGAGGCGAAGCCAAGATGGCGGCTGGAAAGCAGGCACTAGTGTGAACTCTCCACCAAGTCCCTCCAAAAATCCAAAAAAAAAA